>JARACY010003476.1:0-32970 GCA_029255725.1 Scrobipalpa atriplicella | reverse complement strand
AAACTGCAATACACTGAAACGTTCGCGTCCGTTTTACAGTACCTTATGCACGGGAAAACTGATTTTCTAATGTTAATTATCATCGCTTTTAGACCAGAATACATAAAGATATAACAGAAAGTCAAGAAAGATATTTACATTCTGAAGGATGACACAACGGTTGTTATATTTCGTTTTCCTGGTCCACATGCGATCGTGATTCATCCATGTTTGGACATTGGACGGTAACGTGGACGGACACTTGGACAGCTGAGGCAGATACAACAAAAGCGATTAATATCTGCCTTTTGTTCGCGGAAGACGTGTATGTTTTGCGTATGGTACATACGTCTTTAGTGTTTTAAGTTTAACTAGTGTGTATATGGGGTATTAACCTAACACATTGAATTAAATGACGCTATAGTTTCATACAGGTTAGGCAGAGTGTAAAAGTCGAAATAAAAGACAATCGACATCAAATGAGAACCGGCCGTTCTCATACAAATTGAGGCTAGAAAAAAAATTACGACTGTCACAGATTTAGCCGAGATTGTTGAACGTCATTTTCAGTGGAATTTCAAATACGGACTGTGTATTACTCTAGTATCAAATCATCTAAACTCTCGAGGTCTAACTTGCAAGTTGCATCCAAAATCAAACCCCGACGAATAATGAAATGACCTTTTTAAATAATTACGCACCAATTAATGGGCGCTTTTCCACTAGACGGCACGTCCACGGCAACGGCAACGGCACGGTATCGTCGACGATACCGTGGAAGAGACAATGTATGAAAATCAATCAAATTATATGACACGCTTTTCCACTTGACGGCACGGCACCGTCACGGCATGTCATCGATTCCCATAGATATTGTCACGTGATCTCGCCGTGCCGTCGCCGTTGCCGTTGACGTGACGTCTAGTGGAAAAGCGCCCATTGTAGTCCTTTTTGTAAATATGTAGGTTGGGTAGTATGGGTAGGTACCTAATAACTGGGTGGGGCAAAAGTAGTCATCCGATGTTCTTTTGCTGTTTAATTTTTTTATATAAAAAAAACCTTCAGTTCTGCTTGTGAAACATATTTACTGAATCCATTAGAATGTATTTCATCAAATCAAGAAAACGATATTGTCCAAGTGGCTGCCGCCAGAGTTGATTAATCCATTTTATGGTCCTTCTTCACTCGTTTTTGGTGATTTGCATTGGGGGCCGTATCACCCGGTTTAACCGTTGCAGACTTCTTTTTATGGGCTTTTTTGAAGTTTTTGGGTTAATGACACCAAGCCTCAGAGTCCGAGAAATGCGAGAACCTGTCACCCGAAGTTCTGGCAAGAGTATAAAAATTCCATACAAAGCGCCCTTATTTTCGTCAACTCTGGCGGCGGCCACTTGGACGATATTATTTTCTCCACTTAATGGAATAAATTCTAATGAATAAAATAAATATATTTCATAAGCAGCACCAAACAATTTAGTAGAATAAAAAAGTTACAGCAAAAGAACATCAGATGACTACTTTTGTCCCACCCTGTATAACCCATAAAAAGCTGAAATGTATAAAACTCAGCTCTACAATATTTTTTATTTATTATACATACCTACCTACTTATCAATAAGGTTTAATTGTAGGGTTTAAGAAGTAGGATAAGTCTAATTCATTGACAAATATCAGATAGCTATTAATTGTTTTAAATGTGTCTTTTGTCTATCTATGCATGTCACAACTAGCATTTCGCAACATTTATCGACTAATGAAGTAAGTGGGTCATGTTAATTGATTACAAACATTTCGTCCATATTAATAGATAAGTATTGTAGAAAGAAGTTCTATTTGTATTGGGTGTAGATTAACTATCTACAAAGAATTAGATAACAATAATACACGCCCGCCTCTATCTTTAACCTAATAATTAGGTATACTGCCATTGATTTTTGACACGCATTAGGCACCTAAAACTGCATTTGGAATTGATAAAACATAAAGATAAGTTGCTTTTTAATAGGTTTACAAATGGTTATTCGAAAATTTGGTAAATTTCCTGTTAGCTTTGTCTTTTGTTTATCTAAAGGTCAAAAAACAATGATACACAAGTTTTTTAATAAAGAAATATTTTATAATACTCTACCCTATTATACACCTGTACACAATTTATTTGATACCTCATCTTAGTTTAAAAATAATCAATGGATTCAAACATCTTTCGTAGTAAACGACGAAAAATACAAAATTCTTTGTCTTATCTCGTACTAATTTGTAGTAGAGTACCCACAATAAGTAATTTTTCTCGCAACAAAACATAACGGATAACATTGTATGTTATCTGTTGAAGTGTTATACGAACAGTTCATTGTCTAAGTAGGTATATACTTAACCTAACTAATATAATACGCGTTATTTGTATTTTGCGCACGCCACATTGAGACGTTGTATGTTGCTATGCAGCGAATTATCTTAAATACGTAAGTACTTAAAATACGTATCTTTTAATCGGTTTCAAAGCAACGATATCATATTTATTTGACCGCTTAGTAGCAGCAACATCGTTCAAATTCAATTTTGTTAATTTCAATTGTTTTATATCGTAGGTAGGTAGATATATTTCTAAGAAAACTGACTTTAAGAAAACAAAATGTAAATTCAAAACTAATAGATCAATAAAGTTTAGTTTTTGGTGTTACGGAAAAAAGGAATACTTAGGTAGTAAACATTTATAAAATGTCACTATACCTATTATTTCCTTAATCATATACCTAAATGAAATTCTGCATATAAGACTAGATTGGTGACGATTCTCTTGCATTCCGAACTTAATTAATTTTAGTTTGGTCCTGTCACTTTCTAAAATTAGAATAAAATTGAGATAGAAATACAACAGGTTGTATACTTTTACTTTTATGTCTTGTAGGAAGTACGAGTGCATTATTAATTTGTACCTGCTCATGATAATTCATCTTCATGACGTTAGCAGCCATCAAACAAATTAAATTTAATAATTGATGATATTTTCATTCTTGGATTCGTTTTACAAAAAACTAAATTGAAAACAGCTGATGTAACTAAATGGACCGATGACTTTGAAAACATTGCAGGCAGATGATGGAAGTACATAGTTGGCTCAAAATCGTGGCCATTATGAAACAAACAGGGCAGGTTTTATTCCATCACTGGATGTCTTATTATTAGTTAGGTGGGATTTCAGCCAGAAGTGCTCTATTTCTCGTGGTAGTGGTCACGTATCTCTGCGTAGGTAACTAAGGCCCGTATTTATAATCAGCTCTCAAGAGTGACATGGAGTTTGAGTTTGTATCTGAAATATCATTTCAGTACAAAACGATCTGTCAAATCTATACTTAATGTTGCTCTCAATCTTGAGATCGCTTTATAAATACGAGCCTAAGACAGGTATTGAGGATGAGGTATGGTGCCTAAGCTTGGCACCTATTACCTACCTTTTTCATTATGTATTTCTCAATATTAAATTATTAGAAAGAAAATTTATTTATCAATAAACGGAGATAACTGTGACGATAAATTCGATTCTCGGTCAGAGGTTGTATTTATAAATCATACTTATTTGACAGTTTATTGTACACAACACAATAAAACACAAGGGCACATGTTATGTGCCACATAAAAAAGATAACAATGACCTAACAGGGTATAAAGAGAAATCTCTATCGTATCCATGAAATCATAGACAAACTTACTCTAGATGGTGGAAGTAATAGGTAGGAAGTATACTCTTGATCATATTACCATACGCAATGGCTGTTTTTCCACTAGATGGCACGGCAACGGCACGATAACGATAACGATATCGGCACGATACCGTGGCGTTGTTTTTCCACTGGACAGTATTATCGTTGACGATATCGTCCACCATGCGCACACACACACACGCACGCGCATCAGCTACGTACGTACGAGATACAAAACACGTGCAGTTTGGCAGGCCGGCGACACGATACCAGTGGGAATCAAACCAGTGGAAAGTTGCCGTGCCGGGAAGTGGAAAAGCGTGCCTTGTAATTTCATTAAATTTCAAACTATCTCTTCCACTTTGCCGTTGCCGTGAACGTGAAGTCTAATGGAAAAACGCCCAACATCATAGGTTGTCCTAGGTATATCGAATGTCAGGTCAGTGCACGCAAAAGACAGATGGCTGCCAGCCTTGTGCACCGCCGTATGACCGACCAAGGACTCTAGATAGATGTAATTGTCTTATTAACAACAATTAAACATGTAAACAAGGTAATAGCATTTTAAATAATAGCACTATAGCGTATCAGTAAATGCACGCCTAGGTAGTCATTTTCTATAATATTTAAGAAATTATCTCCTCGGTAATTTACATTCCATTGGATCTACATTTAAAAGAAATAATTTTCTAGGAGATGGCAAGCTTTGAAATTTAATCCTTTGCTTCATGCCAAAAGCCACGTTTTCCCCCCGAAATCTTATATACTTTGTTGCAAAAAACCCCTTATTAATTTTTGGTTAATGTTCAAAAGTCTGGAAAGTACCTCTTAGCGAGCTTGTTAATCTATGATGTTAACAGGGTTATCATGAGCAGTGCGGAAACCAGAGGACCAAATGGGTCGTGGTCAATAAGCTTTACTCTGATAAACCTGCTATTTATAACACTATCGGAAAATAATAGGCATAATTGATTTAACTTATTCAGTGTGAAATTAATTTTACGTTAAATACCTAAATATTATTTTGTGAAACGAGGTCAGTAGGTACTTAATCTTAATCTTACTCCGATGGCGATAAGAATATTGATTAATATTTAAAACTAAATTAAAATTCTGAATTTCGTGAAATTATAAAGAAAGTCCTTTTAGATTTTCTTTTCTAAGTTTAATGTGGGATAAATTTTTCTAATCCAATATTGAAACATAAAAAAGTAAATAAGTGCCAAACTAACACAAACACACAAACAAGACTGAACATTTTACCGCCTATGTTTACCTAGTATATGACTTGCTAATCGTCATGACCAGCTTGCAACAAACAAGCTATGTAAGGTATAATAAGTTGGCATGTGTAAGGAGCAGGTACATGCGGTTGATCACACGCTCAATATGTGTGCATTGATAGAGAATGAAGATAAGATTTTGTTACATAACATCGTATTGAATGACGTTTTCTAAGTAGCAATAGGTGTCGTTACGATATATTGGATGATAAATTTTATCTCAAATGTATTTGATCTACAGAGTCTAAGTAAGATTGAATAAATTGCATATACGTTGTGTTTATATTATAATACCCCATTTTTTATTAGCAAATTTTCTTGCGCCAAATATCTTTTTTATTGAAATTTATTGTGTCAAGCTCTTTAACAAAAACATATTTAAAAAATTATGCCTAATGTGCATTACATAATCGAGTTCTAATACTTAGTTTATTTTTATTGAACCGTTTGATCGTCACCATTTATTAGTGTAAATTGTTACGTATTTAAATTGACATTATCTTTTCTTCTCACAGTTCTATTTAAAGAAAAAATCTTATTGGTTAAGATTTGAACCTGCGATCTTGGAATACCATTTCATCACCTTACCAACTGAGCTATGAAAGTCCTAATCAACCGGATTTTAACTGTGTTCTCCTTTTTTTTATTTTCAGGATACAAACAGATCCTCCATGGAGTGAACGGGCGGTTGCGGCCACGTCAGCTGATCGCGATCATGGGACCCTCGGGGGCTGGCAAGTCCACACTCCTGGACGTCCTCTCAGGGTACCGCATCACCGGCGTTGGAGGGGCCGTATTCATTAATGGTAGAGGGAGAAATATGAGTGAGTATCGTAGATGGTTAAAGAACTTCATCATCTACATACCTACGTCCTACATATATCTACCTGCCCTTTTCCAAATTTAACTACCATTCCTGCTATACTATATATAGTATACATATATGTGCATTTCTTCCACTAAAGCCCGTATTGATAATCAGCTCTTAAGACTGACAGCGAGTTTAAGTTCAGCATCAGAATAGCATTTCAGTACAAAACAGCCTGTCAAATCCGTACTTAATATTGCACTCAATCTTGAGATCGCTTCATAAATACGAGCCTTAATGCAGCTTCAAGGGTTAGAATAGCACCGAATCCCTTTCCACAAACAAACCCTTTTTTTAATTTTATTTGTGATTTTAAATGAATTTTAAGCATTAACAGGTTACCACGGTCTGTCTTTCAAGGTTATGGTTTAAACTTTAAATCATCCTAACTTTACTGCACATCATGTTGTAAGAATTTTCCAACCAGCCTTTGAACCTTCATGATAATTCATCCAAATGGATCTTTGGACTCACTTAAGTCAACGGAGTTAAATAAACAAAGATTTGCCGAGGACATCTTGAATGATGTTTAATAATAATAAAACACGAGAAAATAATTAGACGAACCTTGGATTATAAGACGTCGTGTTTGCGAAAACTATTATAAGGAAGTATCATAAACTACAAAAAACAGATTAAGGTATATCTACCTAAGTATTTATTGCACATGAATGTAATCTGAAGCGTAATAAATAATTTACAAAAACCACTGCTTAGCAATATCAAAAGATAATATCCACGTGGGTCGCTTTTGCTTCTGGCGATTGCGTCAATTTACAGCACATTTATTTAATAAAGTCTTCTGCTAGGTATAAAGTTCATCCTTGGTATTGATTGATTCTATGATTCTAGGTATGGTATAGTATATAGCAATATTCATACATTGGGTTTGATATAGCAGTAATTTTCCTTGCATCATATTTCTATAAAATAAAATTTAATCTACTGAGACTATAAAAATATGATGCAAAACACAAACTTCACTTTTTAATCTTCTGATACCTACAGTTTTTTCTAATATCCCATAAGTATTTCGGCCTTTTTGCAAGGACCATGCTCAAACAGCATCTGACATAATATGGTGCGTAGGTAGTACATTACATGTTACACCTGTACATTTTTAAAATCAATTTATCATAGTAAGAGCCCGTTTGTAATCTTTTAATACATTAAAAAGTTGATCAAACTGTTCTCAAATTTTCCAGAGCGCTTCAAACGTTTGTCCTGCTACATCCAGCAAGACGACAGACTGCAGGGCCTCCTCACAGTCGGCGAGAACATGGCCGTCGCTGCTGACCTCAAACTGCCAACTAAACTAGACCGATACGAAAAGGGAGAAGTGGTAAGTTTTTTTATGTTTAGCAAACAGCGGCAACTACTTGCAAATAATACGACCCACCAGCTGGTAGGCAGCACCGTAGCCTATAACGCCTACTACTATCCTACTAGATCCTAGTGAAATAGCATCAGAGTGGGTTGCACACCGTGAGACCTACTAAGGTGGATTGTTTCATGTGCCAGTAATTTTACTGGCTTTCTTGCACTTCAAACCGAAACACAGAAGTGCGATCACTTCTGCTTGAAGGAAGAAATAAGCAAGAGGGGTTAACAAGTTAGTTTGGCATGATAAAATCCATAGAACAGTTGATGATGCAGGGTAAAATAGAGGAGAAGAGGTCTCGTGGCCATTCATTGACTACGAGTCTACGAGTAGGTACCTGGATGAACCGATCTGACAAATCACTGAATGCAATGTGGTTTGCACGAAGTAAGACGAAGTCCAAAAAGATAAGAAATAATCATCATGAGAAAAGCTACGTCAAATTCGACCAATTTACGATCCCGACCAATTCAGGAGTGTAGAAGTTACTCATTGCTGTCGATTTAGTGACGACATGACTTAACTAAATCTTAACTAGAATTATTGCTGTTTGTCCTTTTCTGTTCTCTCATAAATCTCATGATAGAAAATGACAGGTGTAATTTTCTTTAGACCAGATTTAAAGAATTTTTGCGCATACGAATTTCCCCCATTATTTGAACATTAAATACCAATGCATCATCGAGTAATATCAGATTTAACTATTTTCAGATCGAAGACATCCTCACAAACCTGGGCCTATACGAGCATATGAACACCAGGGCCTCACAGCTGTCAGGTGGTCAGAGAAAAAGACTGTCAATAGCGTTGGAGCTGATCAATAATCCACTCATCATGTTCCTAGATGAACCAACCACGTAAGAAACGAAAACGAAATAGATACTTACCTACTACAAACTGGACAACTTAGCTACTAGAACTGCATTCCGGAATAAAGAAATTAACGTAGTAAAACAAAAGTAATTAGAAGCATTACAACATGATTATTTTGACCATGTCTGGCTATGGCTATGCCGAAACGTTAAGAATAGAACAAGTGTTTGCTGTAGACAGATGATTAATATGCTCAAATGCTCATACTCTCAAAGACTTCACTTAGGACAAGAAGACCTTAATTATTCCAAAAATTCTCATCTTTCAGAGGTCTAGATAGTTCATCATGTTCACAAGTAGTCCAACTCTGCCGGTCGCTGGCGCACCAGGGTCGTACCATCGTCTGCACGGTGCACCAGCCCTCAGCAACACTCTTCGCACTCTTCGACCACGTGTACGTCCTGGCAGCTGGGCAGTGCCTGTACCAGGGTACCACGAGGAACCTGGTGCCTTATCTCGAGCAAGCCGGGATACCGTGCCCGATCTACCACAACCCTGCTGATTACAGTGAGTTGGACTTAAAATACGTAGAGATATCCAAAATGAAGGATTCAATAATACAAATAATAAGAACTTATCTAAACCAGAAGAAATAATTATGTCATGTCATTCATTACTTTTCAAATTATTACACTAATGTTACGTTTGACGTAAGACTTAGAGACGAACATATCTAATTGAGAAAATCTAATAATATCGTCAAGATAAAGACATAACGTATACAAAATAAAAACTCATCTTGAGGCGTTGTCAGTTGCTCCATAATCCACCAATATCTAAGTTGATTTGAATATTAAGCTACTGTAGCACAATTCCTATAGGTCAATTTCTGGAACTAAAATAATTATTACTTATCTTTGTTATCTTCTTTCAGTTATCGAACTGGCAAGTGGAGAATACGGCGAGGACAAACTGACTCTCCTAACGACCAAAGCAGAAAACGGCCGAGCACTGGACTGGTTCGAAGACCCTACCACCATCCACTCCATGGAGACCTTGAGGAAGCTTTACCCACTCAGTCTTCTGAAGGAGGAAGACGCGGATAAGGGAGTCGAAGAGACACCACAGTCTAATCAGAGATCAGTACTTATCAAGCGAGGGTTCTTGAAGGCGAAGAGAGATCAGGTCAGTATTCATTTGATCTATTTTGTACAGTAATTAATGATAGGATTCTTCTAAATCCCTCTCGAAAGAGCGAGGTAATATAGAATCAATTTGAGAAATCTCCATGACATTATCTCTTCCATTTCCAGACGATGACCCATCTCCGGCTATTGGTGAACGTGGTCGTGGGCATCATGTTGGGGAGCCTGTTCATCAATGCCGGCAACGAGGGGTCCAGGGTGCTGGAGAACTACAACCTGCTGTTTGCCATCCTCATGCACCACATGATGTCGCCGATGATGCTTACCATCCTCACCTGTGAGTCTGAATATTTCTTCCTAACGAACGCCCTAATTTTTCCACACACTGGTAACTGAATAAATAATACAGAGCATGAGATAATTACCAGGAACCAGCTTGCTCTTGAACACCTGTGTCAATATTATGTGAAATGCGAACATTATATTTATATCAACAACAGTGGACTTTTGTTGTTTTGGTTCACTGGCAAAACGTCAGACCTTATCATAAACAATGCTATTGTTTGCATAAAATATACTTAATTCTTTGGCTGTTACGTCTACTGTGACTAATTTTATTAATTATATTTTAAACCATTGTTTCCAAAAAATACAAATAATGATTTTTGTGTTGTTGTTTCTTTTCAGTTCCTTCAGAAATGTCAGTGCTATCAAAAGAACACTTCAATAGATGGTATTCCTTGGGTTCCTACTACATATCTATAACATTAGTCGATTTACCAGTTTCCGTAAGTACTTCACCTTCTACATCTATTTTTGTAAGTTTAACTTTTTCCATATGAATTACCACAATGTGAAATATGCATGTAGTACCTACCTACTGCAAAATTTCATACATTTAAATTGCTTTTGATAGAATTTGAAAAATTAAAAGATTCCTCTGTCCTGTCCATGTTTTCGATTGATACAGATGGAGACTATTTTATATTTTATCTCCTCAAAAAGGGACTAACGAGAAACATCCTCTTTCCAGATAATATCCTGCTTCATATTCAGTGTGATAGTGTACACGATGTCGTCCCAGCCGCTGGATATAGTCAGGTTTCTCATGTTCTTCGCCATTTCCCTCTACACGGTGCTGGTTGCACAGAGTTTCGGTCTCATGATCGGTGCTGCCTTCAATGTTGTCGTGAGTATCTTCATATTGTTCTTCTTCATTAGAACTCTTTTCAGATATTGTAAAATCTTCACCGACTCTTTTTTTAATATGTTATACTGGTTATGCAAAGCTTTAATTTCGCAAACGTTTTTGTTCACAAAATAGTCGCTATTAATATTTTTATTTGTTACTTTGTTTTAAGTATTTCTATTTCATAGCAAACGTTTCTTCCCTTTTCACCATGTCTTTGTACACCATGTTTATTATCGTCCAAATTGTTACACAAAAGCTAAGTCTCACTATTATTATGTAATTTAGAAGACAACAGAATTATCAATAGACATAATTTATTCTAGAATGGTACCTTCCTCGGTCCGACCCTGTCTGTGCCTATGATGATGTTCGCCGGTTTCGGCGTGACCCTGCGTGACCTGCCGCCGTACCTGGCCTGGGGGTCTTACGTGTCCTACCTCCGCTACGGGCTCGAAGGGTTCATCGGAGCCATCTACGGGATGGACCGGCCAATTCTTGACTGCAACCAAGCCTTGTATTGCCATTACAAGTAAGCGTACTATATATTGTATATTCTGTGCCCGAGGTCCACCTGCTTCTTTAAAGGATTTTTGCAGTGGATCTCGTATAAGATCACATCGAAAACATGAAAAAAAAGAAAACAAGGAGGAAACAAACATAAAAATAAAAATTACTTAATAGCTATTTTTAGTTGATGAAGATATTCAACAGACGTAATATATTTCCAGATACCCTCGGCAGTTCCTCGAGGAAGTAGCAATGTCTCCGGACATGTTCTGGTGGGATGTTTTGGCGCTGACGGTGACGGTGGTCGTGCTGAGGACGCTCGCCTTCGTCCTCCTCAAGTGGAAATTGGCTGCCGTGCGGTAGACCGACCAGCGGGAGAGTAATCAGCGGTAGACCACCACCAGAGTTTTAGAAATGTCGGAAGTATTTGCACATGTTAGGAAATACGGACTAAACAAGTTCTGCTCTACAAATTGTGAAAATTACAGGCATTTTCCTAAATTCCGTGATAAAAATAATCACGTAGGTACTTATAAAAAATGATCATTAAATAGTTCTAAAACGTAATGAAATTGCTTTTATCAAATAGTTTGGTCATTTCTGGCAGATGTGAAAGTTAGGTATTTGTATTTGATAGACTTTTAAAAATATGATGTAGATAACTAAATCTGGAAAATTCTTCCATTTGTTTTTCTATTGCATGTGCATTTATCGGACTAGGTTAGTACCTAGAGAACGTACCTACCTTATTTAATGTGCTTTTAATATTTTGTAGATATTTGGCCTGGCAGGGTGTTTTAAATTGCACGAGAAGAAATTAGGGTTTTTTCAAATTATTAGGAATACAAAATTTTCAAGTATCATCCTGAAAGACTTAAAACCGAGGTTTGAAAAATAATAGATTTAGCAGAATTTACGGTTTATAATAACAGGCTATTTGGATTAAGGTTAAATAATGGGGAAAATAATATAATTGGCTGTTGGACGTCAGACCTTTATTCTAGACTTTAGTAATAAAAGAGCTGAACACTTTTAAGTCAAAAGTCAAATAATGACTTTAGAGTGCGAGACGAAGAAGTGTGAGATAAAGAGATGAAAACATGATTTATACGTAAAATGTATAAATGTAGTTATAATAATAGCAATAGATATTTTTTTTATGTTGATAGTGGGAATTTAAAAAGAATAGAACAACATTTAGAACTTCAGGTTGTACATATAAACTTAATAACGTCCGGGTAAGATTCGTGACTCAATTGACAGAAAAAGTTTGTATGGGGAAGCCAAATTCTTTTTCATTTTCTGAAAGAATTTCCTGATGAAAGTTCAATTTCTAATTTCTTCGACTGAGCTGGGCGACGCGTATAGTATGCGGAAAGCTGTCAGTTGTTAAGTTTTATATGTACTACGATATTTTATACTATTTCTATTACTTAGACAAAATGTTGGGTCCAATTTTTTACGTCAACAAATGCTGTGATACTTTTCCAAATTGATGTTCCGTTACGATTTAGCATCGTTATAAAAATCTTGCCTAAATAATTTCTTATAAATAGTATAATTTTGAATTAATTAAGATGAAGCGGGGTAAAATAAAACCACAAATAAAAAAATTAATTAACCCGCTTAATCTTAGAATTATTGTTATAAATTAGAAATTAATATGACAATTTATTTAAAGACTTGGTTTAGATTAAGTATTGTAATTTTTTACTGTTTAAAGATATTTTTTTATATTGCTTTCAACTCAAAATATCCAAATTTTTGAGTAAAAGGAAAATACGTAAAATTTAAATTCTGTATTTAGTTAATGTAAGAACATAAAGATGTACCTACTTGTACGGTAGGATGGAAATGTACACAAAGATTTGTGTTTATGTTTAGGTGTAGTAAAAGTAAGTTGCTCAATAACATTATTTATTTTTTATATACTAGTTTCTAAGGAAAACAAATAGGGTGCCATGAGATTACGAAAAGTAACAAATCTACGAAGTATATGTTGCATATTGATACATATTATATGGTATAAAAAACTTCATGTGATTAAAGACAATAAAGTAATCAAATAAAGATACAAAATTCATAGCAATATTTTTTTGTTATTGTTCACTACCTAAGTAAAAATACTTACGAATTGTACACATAACAATTGACACTGTTAATGTATCTAACAAAGTGATTACTTAAATAAACTTATAAATTGGTAGTAAACCATACCTATATTCCATGTCCTACATACACTACATCTCCCATTACAAAAAGCAACTAAACTGATTAAACACCTTATTTTATGATTATGGCAAAATATTTAAAAAAAGTTGACGGTTTTCTTTGGCAATTGGTTTTTACACAAAAATGAACTTTGTACACGTAATACAATAACATATGGTATTCAACAAAAGCTAACATATAATTTATCTAAAACTTAACAGTTAGTTAAGGCGATTAACAAAGATTCTAATTTACTACTCCGTGCTATTATGTAACTTTACCTTCTTTTTTGCCATAACGTGCACCCCAAACCCAATCAATAACGTACCATTGTACAGTGTAATACAACAAATATTCAGTGTAACTCATAACTACAAATAATACAGCTTCAGTCCCCGACAATCTCTCCAACAGCGCATACACCATCTCTCCATTGACATACCTCTCGAGGATTCTGAAATAAAATGAGTAACACATATTAATGACATCGACACAAATATTTTGGGTTCGATGAAAACCTTAACAACCATGTACCAAATCTACAACCACAGAAAATAATGAGTACTAGAGAGAGCCAAGATCACATTTGACATTTCTTTAACAGATTATTAGCGCGGCGGTATTCTGTTTTACTATGGATTGAAAGCTGTCAAATGGTATTATATTATCAACTAGATCACTGAGCATATAAATCACTATTATTATCATGTCATGATTCATACCTTCGCTCTACCTGTATCTTTGCTTCAAAGAACCTTACCTAAAATACCAATTTTTGGGCCTTTGTCACAGATAACTTATAAAGGGGTTTCTGTTTAAGATTTTCCTGTCCTAACATAAACATACCTAAGTACTTATATCACTAATATTATAATAACTTATGTCATAATAACGTCGTATTGGGATTCAGTTCGGATCGCTGAGCCAACGTAGTAAGTAAGTTAGTAACATAAATAATTATAGTCTCATTTTTAAAATTATATACTTACACAAAACAATACATGACAAAGAACGCCGTCATCACAAGCAGTCTTGGCTTCAAGCTCTCCGGTCTCCGTCTCGGGGTGATCAACAAATCCAAGATGGCCACGATCAAAGTCACTGTATGGAGGGAATGCTGCCCCCAACTGGGCATATAGTCGAACAGATGCGGGGGAGAAATCAGCGTCGCGTCTTTCCAATAAAGCCGCCAGAACATGAAATCGGCCCACTAAAATAAATTTACGCTCAGGTACAAAAATTAAAGGAATTACGTTGGTGTCTTTTTGGATTGTGTGTTAATCAAAATTTGCCTATTTATTACTTATTTTATAATATGATCATTATTAATATTCCTTCCAACCATACTCTCAACTGATTTCTCGATAACAGCGGTGGTCAATCCCCTTTAAGATCAGTCATGCGCAGGACTTATTTTGAGAGAGAGTATGTGCATAACATAAGTTTAATCTATTCCATCAATCTGTAATTCTGGCGAGACGGTATTATGACCGACATTCGACAGCATCGATCGTATTACCTACTTATCAGACACTCACTGATTAACTTGCAATGTCAATATCAATGACAATGTGTGTAAAAATAACCAGTAAAAGTCGTTATCTCACACCGGATATCGAAGCCAAATCTTCGGATAGAGCCGAAAGGATTCTAGAACACAGAGGTGGTAATAGGCATAGTCAATTTTATAGAAATATTTATACGGGGTGTAAGGTGCAAACTTATAGGGGTTGCTCAGTCAACGAAACTGAACAACTACCACCAGGATTTTTTTATAGAATATAAGCAATATTCTTTTTCTTTTCATACAAAATGACCACCTCGATCAGACAATTTGTATGGAAAAGCAATTTTTTTCATTTCCTGAAAAAATATCCTGGTGATCGTTGTTCAGTATCGTTGACTGAGCAACCCCTATCAGTTTGCGGGACGTTGTCCCTTACACCCGGTATGTAGTAAATAACAAGAAAACTTACCAAGATTGTAGGAAATAAAATACAAGTAAAGACGACATCACGGATTTTTCTAATAATGCAAACCCGCTTTTCGTTTTCCTGTCTTATTTTCTCCTTCCAGTCAATGTAGATGCAAAGAGGGAAGTATGCCAAATTTATAAACTGAAATTAATTGAATGCGTTTAGTACATTTATAAATAGGTACCTATCATAATAAAGGGGTATACAAATGACAAAGCAAAAAATTACGATCAAATATTAAACAGGGTTTAAAAAGTGGGTTCCTTTAAACTACGTGTTCTATTGATGATAAAAAACAACTTACCCAAAGCAAAATAAAATTAGAAAATATTGCCTTCTCAATACAAAGATACTTTTCTCTCCTCATCTGCAATTTTGTATGGAAAAGGCAACATTTTATTTCGTGCAAAAATTTTTGTTTTTTTGAGAAAGTTGTTTATTAGTAGAATTTGTGGGTTAAGGGAACGCAGTACCCGTCCTATAGTTTTCAATCCGTAAATTTATGAATGAATAAAATATTTTATTCATTCATAAATTTGCCAGAGATTTTATAGAGATTTAGATATCTAGACGTTAGAACTTACATTAAACAAAGCTGTGATGAACCTCCATTTTAACCTTGCATAAGCCCTGATCCTCGGGTCTTCATCTTTTGACATATCCAAGGGCAATATCACCACGGCCGCCACACACAAATGCACCCATGCTACACTGAAGAAACACAGTCTGAGATTCAGAAGCATGGCGCTGCTTCGCACTGACGGCTCTTCACGCAATAATCGCTGCAGTAGCATTGCAAGCATCAACTAAAACGAAATCAGTTTTTATCGAATATTGATACTATTTATAATTAATTAATTAAGATTGCACAAGGTGAACACAAGCATTGTGCATATCAACAAAATTCATTATCTCATGTGCTCGTTCCGTACTCACGAGATTAAAAGGAGTATTTAAATTGACCTCTCCATACAAAAGGCGATAACGGTTCCCAGGTTCCCACCCAGTAAACATAGTCCGATTCCTACATTTTTTAGAAATGATGTAGATATACTTGAAAACTAGGTTTATACGTTTTTATTTTTTAGAAATATTACAGTTATAAAAAGATATGACCTCTTTTTCATTCCCATACAAATAATAATATATGGAGGTCATATCTTTTTATAACTGTAATATTTCTTAAAAAATAAAAACGTACAAACCTAGTTTTTAAGTATATCTACATCATTTCCAAAAAATATAGGAATCGGACTATGTTTACTGGGTGGGAACCGTTATCGCCTTTTGTATGGATAGGTCAATTTAAATACTCCTCTTAAGAGTTCGCAGTAAAGTACGCATCGAACGCTTAACATAACTAATTCAATGAAAACTGCCAGAATTTATTATCGTAGCAACGTATAAATAGTATTAAGGTACAATAAACATGGCTATTACTACTGGAAGTATTTTAGTGATACTTTTTATTAATGGTTGACGTAGGTTTTTCGATGTTTAAACAAAATAATTTGTCTGTTTGACACCACAGCATGATCGAGATAACTTGGAATATTTAACGATAAAAGGTTTACACTAATAATTAATTTAATTTCTTCAAAAAGATCTAACATAATTTACAACAGTAAACGAAAATCTGATATGCAGTTGCATTAATTTGCTTCTTAAACAACACTGATATGGCTATTTTAGAAGTAGATAAGAGGTTATAGTTGGGTCAATAAACACTTTTATGTACCTAGTTGCAATACCTAGTGTCTAGAGTCAAGAGCAAACCTATTACGAATAAAAAAAATGAAAAAAAAAAACCTAAAAATTCTCAAATTACGTACTATCAACAATCACTTTTTTTTTTACTAAAATGAACATGAAAGGACAGCTATAATTTTATTTATGATTTCGTTAAGTCGGGCTCTCACCGAATCGATACCAATATCAAGCTACAAATCATAACTGAAATCTTACATTGAAAAAATTAGACGGCGGAATAACTAAAGATTTGCTGGTCACGTTAAAACTACTTTGCACTGATTGATGTAGCTCTTGTAGTTACTTATAATTACCAGCATATGAGTCTATGCAATGCACCTCACGTCTCAACTTAGTACTCAACGCGTCTTTATACCTACCTTCCTTGAAGAACAAGTATTCTAAATTTTAGGCGTTATTCGTTACAATCAGTTGTAAAATAAGTTTGTTTTTCGCCGTTTTGCAAAAAAAAAACTTTCTGTTCTCGTTAGATATTGTACTATAAGCACTAATCACGAATATCTTAGTCAAATAGACCGCTTGATTCAACTGTGTTTGATGAACTAAATTGATGAGGACAAACATCTAGGATTGTAAAATAGTACGTACATTCGCTCGTAACTACACGCCTGTTTTAGACTTCAATGTCAGTTTTGATTAACAATTGGATCTAAGACATAAAATCTTACTTATGTAAGTACCTACATTACAATTGCAATCAACAGACAATAAAGCATGTTTTAAGTAGATAATGAAAACAAAAATATTTGTGTCTCTACATGGATCGTCGTAACGCCTGACAGTCAAGATATTACAATCACATGCATATATTTTATTGCTCTTGGACACTTCATAATATCCTACTTACTTCCAAACCAAATATCACATAACCAAGTAGTACGTAACTAACTCACTGCTAACTGTACTCTTTAATTCAGAAAAATTAAAATTGACGATGATATGTAGCATGTGCAACATTAGTTATATGTCCGTATATATAGATAAAAAATCTCTGAACTAATATTTGTTATGTTGAAAAGAATTAATAGTATAATTATATGTCACTACACAGTAGGTATAAATTGTTAGCTTTACAAACTAATACCTAATAAAATTATGAAAATGAAGTACCTATTGGGTAAAAGATTCGTACGTCAAAGTGTTTTTGGTTATATACGCATTTTTACATTTATTTCCTAAATAAATTGTGAAGAAAACTGAAGAATAGTCAGACAAGACGATATTATGATAAAGGGTTTTAGTCAGTTACGGAATCTTTATAACTTATTAAAATTTTTCATTCATACAAACTGCATTTCATTTCTTGTGAAGCGGAAGGGGCGGGCTGGCTGACCCGTGAAACTAATCAAACTTCCCCAAGGAACATAAATAAAATATAAATAAAATCATGAAGAATATGGAGGTTGATCCTTTTTGTTTGTGGCCCAGTAATGTTGTTTTGTTCTACTAGAAGGGTTTTTGTCAAATTTTCCATGAGATAAGACGTGTTTAAACGTTGAAAAAGAGCAATGTACAGTTCTGCAAATATTTATTAAACAAAACGACCGTCGAGACCCCTGGGTCAACTATCTACGTCTGCGATAACTGGCAAAACAAAACTGATATAATTTATAGAATTGTTTACAATTCCAAGACTTCATAGAAATACAATACCTAATAGATATCAATAGTTTCACAATAAGGATAAGGGCTTTGATCTATTCTTTAACTCAGTGGGATGACTTTGATTCAATCGCGATTTTAGATAAATTTTAATTGTTTATTTATTTTTTCAATTTATTCTCCAATTTCATACTTTATTTTATTGGAAAGATGCTCGAATAGCAACTTTGGACGCAAACATTTTTTTTTTGTTAAACAATTAGCTACCTACTACTCAACTTTAGCGATATGAAAATATTTAAAGCTCTACAATAAGGATTAGATGCAAGCAATAAAAGGAATATTCATCGAGCAGACGTACTTAACCAATCTATCTATATACCTACCACATTTGGCCACTTTGAGCAAGATCGACCTTCAAAGCTTAGCTATTAAGTGTACTAATTAGTAAACTCATGGATTAAACAATGAAGAATTACTTGCGATTTGCGCAAAACGAAAAATATTCATGAAAATGTTTGTATTTGAGACACAATAAATTTATTTCTCGAGGGGGCAGCACCGAGCTAAGCGGTTCCACCTTAAGTACCTATTCTCGTTTTTTAAGTACCTATTCTCCGATGTGCGGTCCTGGGGACGGTACTGAAGAGACGCTGAGGTCAGGGGACCTAGCGATTTGATAGATTGGAAAACTGCAGCGGTCTGTGACCGTAACTGGACCTCATGACGGTGGTTAAAGGTTAACAAACCGTATGTCTTTATCGAAGAGGTACCGATGTCACCATATTGCGATTGAATAGCGACGTATTTGTATTTATATTGAATTCGTCACAGTAAACACTACTCGCGATATTAGCAGGACTTTGGTCATACCTTCATAAGTACAGGCTCGGGTCAATAACCTTCATCGCTTTTGTTAAACATCTTGTCCTTTAAAAACTGCAGTATGCCAATATGTTTATTACCTAATTTATAGAATATTATGAAACCAATTCAATAAAATTTAACACTTCGATGGTTTTAAACTTCCTCAAAATTGTTTTATAAGTCATAACATTATCAAATATTTTGTGTCAAATATCTATGATAATTCACACATAATTATAAATTATTTTAAGTGTTTACTTACTACCTTATTTATACAATTATATGACAAAATAAATAAATACACACATTTCATTAACATGAATACGAACGTACTTAATTATAAATTACATATATGCTAACTCTGACGGCATGCAAGAAATTCGATAGTAGTGTCCCAAATTACAATCCTGTTACTAAGCAGAAACAAGACCCGCTCAACAGTAAAGATAAGTAACCACCAACCACGGATGAGAGAACTCCAGAATACAATGATAAAGTATGAAAGTAACCCGTTTATACTGATCTCGTCGCGGTAAAATAGCTAAATTAAGCATTATAAAAAATAACTACATAATCAGTACAAAAGACATCAACGCGCTACATGTTTTTCTTCAAATCTGTTAATAATCAGCAACAAGACCCGCCCAATAGTAAAAATAAGCAAGTAACCGCCAACCACGGATGAGAGAATTTTAGAATACAACGTTAAAGTATGATATTAGCCAGTTTATACTGATCTCGTCGCGGTAAAATAGCTAAATTAAGCATTCTAAAAAATAACTACATAATCAGTACAAAAGCCATCAAAGCGCTACATGTTTTTCTTCAAATCTGTTAATAATCAGAAACAAGACCCGCCCAATAGTAAAAATAAGCAAGTAACCGCCAACCACGGATGAGAGAATTTTAGAATACAACGTTAAAGTATGATATTAGCCCGTTTATGCAGATCTCGTCACGGTAAATAGCGAAGTAAAGCGTTTTTCAAGTTACCTTATTTTTCAGTACAAAAGACATCAACGCAATACATATTTTTCCTTGAACACTGCTAAATTAGAGGTAATACGTTGACAAAAACTAAATTATAAAGATGCAGATACTTGGTCAAAATTCCGATTTAGAATTGTACTGCATGAACCACGCATCGATTCGTGATCACGGGATAAACAACTGCTTTAATAACATCGTAATATCATTGTTTACGACACACTGTTACGTAATAGCGGTCACTTTGTCGAATGAGATGATGGCAGTGTACATTTGTACGAAATATTATCTTTAATTTCAATGGAATTGTACATATAAAAATCTCGGTTATCTACTCGTATGTCCAGCAGTGGGAAAGTACAGCAATTTTAATATATTCATAGATTTTCGGGGAGGGTAACATTTATGAGTGTTTTAATAAATTAACTGATATTTATAGGACTATGAAAGCATTACAAGATCGTTGTCTGATTTTCGTATATCATTTAATTAAAAACACACACACGATCACACTCATAGCCCCCACTAGGATTCCCTGTATCGGGGTGCCATGGACATACACAGAAACAACCACAAAGAACACCCAGACCCAGAAACAGACATTTAAATTCATCATTCAAATGTCTGCCCCGGCCGGGAATCGAACCCGGGACCCTCTGCGCAATTCTTTTTTCTAGTTGTAAATGGGAACTTTAATAACCGTCTAAAGATTTCATTGAAAAATTGTCTTAATAGGTATTATCATAAGTCTATGTTACGAGTATTTCATGTTATTTGAAGAAAACCATTACACTTTATTAGTGTCGGCAGTTTGTGCAGCAGTTTCGTGTAATAACTAGCTACATATCAATATCTCAAGTTCGACGGTTGCGCTACTACATAAGAATATGACATTCAAAAATGTGTATATACTTGCTATATTGTATTTTATTATTCGTTGGTTGGATGGTTCTAGTTCATCTATTAGCAGATCCATCCAGCATAGGTGATGCAACAAGATAAGACTTGAACACAATCTGCATTGATCAACAAGATCCCTTGTTAAATAGTTTCTCAGATAGGTCGCAGATCTAAATAACCAGACATAAGCTGCAGAACGCAAGAGATTACAAAATGACACTTGACTTCGTCTTGACTTATAGACATCATTAAATCAGATTTATGTAAATCTATTTTAAACTAAAACAGCAATTAACGGACACGCGAGCAATATGGCCACTAATTATAAAATAACGATAAAGATATTGACGCACAATATCACGTATACAAATATTAACTGTTGCATGATTTTATCATTACCCAGTTATATTGAATATTAATTGCTGACACTATCAATAGAAGCAATATGGAGGAATGACAGACCTATTTAATGTAGCTGGATTTCATCTGAAAGGGGATTCAACTTGATTAAATCAGCTCAAAGCAGAATGGTCATGCGCAGTGGTGAGACTCGCGCAAACCCGGATAAAACAAACGGCTTATGAAATAGGTATGTCAATTAAATATGGATAATATAAACGGAAATAATGTAATAAAGATCGATAAACGAGAAGATAAAAACTAGGTATTTGAAATGATAATTTAATTACAATTAAAATTTTGTAGAGACGACAGAGATTTATGTTTTTGGGTGATAACGTGATAAGATATGCCTCCTAGCTGTCTACCCCAAACAACGATTTCAAATTTTGACTGTGTATAAACTGTGAATTGAACGATCCGACCAGAGTGGTGGTATTGGAGAAACTGTCTGGACTGTTTTTGATTGGATATTAAATATAATTAAATATAATATAAAAAAAAACTAGTACCCTCGTTCAATCCCTTATATTAGGTAGCCGACCCCGAGAGATACGGGAAAAAGGCTAGGAAGATGATGATTAAATATAATTATAATAATTAAAAATATGATCGATACAAAAAATTCATAGTACCTACTACCCTCATAACTAGTCAAGTCAAAGCTAGCAACGTAGGTACTCAAAATTTTCTGTTAATTTTTTCGAGCCTTTGGTATTTTTACAAACTGAGATCACACTAAATATCGGTCGGCACGTGGCTCAGTAATTATTAAACTCATTCATTTATCAAATATAATAATATTATTTGTTTATGATATACGCACTTTGCACTAATAACATACTGCGTCCTCATTCCAGATACAAGGTCTATCAATATTTTGTTATTTTACAAAAGCCCATACTTAAAATTTCTCGTATTCAAATTGTAAACTAAGTATATTTCATATTTTTTTTCGATTTTACAACCTACTCAAAAGAAGAAGAAAAAATATGTATATTTTTCTAATGGATTAGGTACCTATATTAATTTATGTAAAATATTATCACAAAAGTACTTATTTACCAGTCACTTTCAAAATAAGAGACTTTTATTTGGGACTAATTTAGTTTAAGACTTAATAACATCATTAAAAATTTATGTTAGAAAAAACTAAGTTAGGTATAAGTTTTGAGACTTTCGCGGTTGTTCACTGCAATTAGATTTTTGTTATGAACGGGATTATTACCACGATTATGTTTATTGTTACCTCGATATTTCGGAGTTGTTTCAAACTCCATGGTCACGAGTAGACCAGGTTTTAAGTTAGGTAGTTCAGGTTACAGTGCTACAAGCCGTAGTTCGTAGCAAAGTGCTACGAAAACTTGTAACATGTATTATTCTTTCACTATGAATAAGTATTACCTATAGTTTATTATTTAAATCTTAATGATTCTATCTTTGAATGTCATTAAACAATCCTTGTCATATATAACTTTATCAGTTCCCAGAAATGGTCGCCCATTTTCCTTATTTACATTTTGTTTATTTATGTTTAACTGATACAGGATAACAACAATATTTACAACAGTTAGTGATGGCAATTCCAGATTTACTACAAACATTCAAAACATTGTGTGACGGTCATCACTGCACACTTGCTCAGTAATCTATACATTTATGGATATTGATCCCGCGGTTTTTGAGTTTTCCGGCGGTACATATGAAGTAGGCTATAATAATTTATACTTGCGATTGTCGACTTTTGGTGAAACTCCATTCTATGTTGTTATTTTTATAATTATTGTCAATTTATTGCACTTGATCGAAATTATGTTAATTAAAAACAATTGTGATGTTTTCTTGCATAAATAATCATTGCGTGTTATGTAGCTGCCCCTGAAGATGCTTAGTTAAGCGAAACCGGTTGGGTTAGTGAATAAAAGTTGTGAAACGAGTACAAGTGTTTCTATAAAAATAACAACATAGGCTATAATAATTCTTAATGATTTAGTTTCAAAACGTAAAAGAACTGTTGAAATACGTCTAATATTGTTTTCGAGAAAAGCTATATTTATTATTCTTTATGCTATCAGTTTGGATCTCTAATTGAACTTTTATTAATTGCTTTAGATACTAAAGGCGCTCAAAGCTCCGCGAGACTCTTTTATTTGTTTACACCGACATATCTTACAAGACAAGACACGTCTGTAACCTTATTAGTAAGTCCGTTGACTTTTTATTCTGTTTACCAACAGCGGCGACGGCGGGGGTGACGGGTTTTGCCGACGTAAGCGCCACGCCCTCGTATCGCGGTCATTGACCCCTGCGCAGGCGCACGCACTCTTGCAAACAAGGATGGGCAATGAAATGGACACATATCTTAATATAACGAGCACATTGTCTCTGCAAGGATAATTGATAAATACATGAAAGGCTGTTTATTTCGATCTCTTTATCTTGTATTCCAGTCTCTTGTATTGTAGTCCTATCATGATGGACTACTGGTCAAAAATCAGCAGCAATGATGAATAAGACTTAATTTTGGTAGCACTTTATTGACCAAACAGAGAATTTACCTCACTTACTTGTGCAAAACTCTTAAATCTCCTATCTATCTATATTAGCCCACATCTACCCACTGCTGAGTATAGGCCTCTTCTTTTAAACGCCATCTACCACGGTCCTGTGCCCCCCGCATCCACTGTTTTCTCTCTATCGCCACTATATCATTTGTTCATCTGGCTGGTGGTCTGCCTACTGGACGTTTTGATGATAAATCTCCTATTTTTGTTTATTTAAACTAACAGCTAAGTTGATCACTAACCAATGCGTAGAAAGAAGAATATGGAAGAAGTTATAAACAGAGGTGAAGTAAAATTTTGAACTCGTATTGTTATGATATAAATATTGTTTAAGTCTCGTTAGCATCACGTGAAGAAAGGTTATTGTACAAGACGAAATGTCTATCACGTGTTTGTTTAAACTTGAGGCCACCGATTTCTTTCGCCAGCTATTTAACATAGCGATCTGTGTGCAGCGCTCATATTTTGTAATTATATTACTTTTATTTTAATGGTTAAGCATCAAATTTCGGTGGAAGAGAGGTTGCAAGAAAGTCAGCCTTTTGTGGAACCTTTCACCGATCATCTGAGATCGTTCAGCTGGACGTAATCTCGGGTAAGTTTGTGCTACTGTAATACGCTTAATAATTTAGAACACAGTTCTTGGAGTTCTCGGTTTGAATTTAAAATGGTGTGTGGCAGGTTCGAGAGAGAAAGGGACGGATTGAATTATGAGTGTTTGCCGAATGAAAAAAGGAAGAAACGGATGGTATCTGCTACCTTGTTTCAAATTTACACAAGTAGATAGATATATACTACTTCACCTTTCTTTTAGGAATAGCTACCTGCATGCAGGTCGAATTAGCGGAACGGATCGGTGACTCAGACGTTAATGGTAACTTTGATTAAATGAACAATCACGCTGAGTTACATAACCGGGTGTAAAAATTACTGGTAAAACATTGGGGTGTGAACCTACAAAAGAAACTGAAGAACTTTACCTCAGGAACATAGAAACTGCAAAAAAAATTGGCCCTCCCATACAAAATGAAGCGAGGCCCTGACACTTTTCTAAATATGGAAGGGCCTTCTATGTTCATATTTCGCACGATGTTCCCTTGGGTAAGATGTTCAGTTTCATGGGTAGGTTCACATTCTAAAGTTTAATCATTAATTTTTTACACCCAGCTTTAATTTGTAACAACTAACAAGAAACTTTAGTGCATTTCTATTACGTCCTATTAGCCTTTTATTTATAATGCTTATAATATGCTGTGTCTTCTCTGCAAACCCTATTATCGTTTTCGTTAGAGGTCTACACACGAGGTCCAGGGCCCCGATATCATATCGCGCACGTTTGCCGGCGCGTGCCAAACCCTGGCAGCCATCTTGAATGTTGTAGAATATTCTCATTCTCAAGGCGCATTAAGTGGAACAGATAAAGAAGTTTGTTTGGGTCCGATTCATGGGTACGACTGAATTAATAATAAACTAATGTTTGACTAACGATCTCGAAGAGTTACTAGGTTCACCAATCTATTTAGACTCTACCTTTTTCGTACTCTCAGACATAATCAATATTTTTAATCAAATATCTAAGTAAAGAGAAAGACATGGATGTAACAATATTTGGGTAATGGTAGGAATGCATGCAGTAGGAATGACGACCCGCATAGCCTAGTTGGCAGTGCATCTGCCTGCTACACACGCATAGAGAAAGTTGTTCAGTTTCATGAAATAAACAAGTCCTTAAAATTTCTTTGGTGAATGAAAATCTCGCTCTACATTAACTTGCCCTTTTCAGGATTCGTTACGTTGGTACACATTACATTGATATTAGAATAGGAAAATATTAGAAATACTATTTTCTTAGGAGTTTAAGTAAAAAGATTTTATATCCATAATATTATGCCTATGTAAGCTTCATTTCTGACATCACTTTGACCATGAAAGTGATAAATAGGTTACTACAGTCAGTATTCTTGTTATCTGAGAGTAAAGTATTTATAATAATCCGGTAATTCGATTAATATCGTGATAGCAACGTGATCCAGATATTAAACATCGTGTGAGTTTCATGCTACTGGTGTTTATGTTTACTATAATATCCGCAGTTTCGCTTATGATTGAAACTTAACTAAACTAAACTTAACTATATTAAAGGATAACTATTCTGGGAAAGTACAGTATTAAAATAGAATATAAAATCATAATAGCCCCACCATAGGTACCAAGGTGTTCTGAATCCGGGTGCTAATGCTATGAACAGACATAAACATTAACATGAGAACAAAAATATTCCTTACACATTTACAATTATTGACATCCTCACAATTATTAGTTTAGTTAAAACTTAACATTGTATTAAAAATCACTAGTCAGTTCATAATTTAGACTAGACTTACAGTCTGTGGTACTGTCAGTTTTTTTTACTACTTTTGCTTTCTATTATTGTAACTTAGAAAATAATAAGAAACTAGTTGACTACGGAACCCTAAAAATGGGAAATTACGTCGTCAGAAATGTTTCATTAAAACTTAAAATTCTATCGTTAATTTACAATTTGGATTTTTTTTTGTACTATCTTTTTTTCATTTAAAGTTTGTCTCCAATCTGGATTGATAATTTCCCATAATAATTTAAATGATAAATTAAGGAAAATAAAGAAGCACGACAAAGCTATCCAAATAAATGATGCAATTTGATGACTTCTTGCATTCTTCAAAACAAAGAAATTAATACTAATTATTGATTGATCTAGTTCAATGACAATTATTATAATAGGTACAATAAGTGACTTTTAAGAACCTTTTTTTATTTGTTGTTTCTTTTAAAGTTACTCTTGTAAATATTTTTTGTTTTTGTTTATTTTGAATGGTTATTTAGTGACAAGAAACAGTTTGCAGCTGAACAAACGTGGATGATTATGAAGAAGATACGATAAGTAGTAGTTGACCATATTAATCCAATGCTGCCAGTCCAAAAAAATTTGGTGATGTCAATGAGTTCCAACAGTTTAAACCTTCGGACCGCTTCCAATGCCAACCAATATAGTGCTTCTTGTTACCTAGTATTAGACATCTATAAACTAATTCATTCATTCCATTAAATGAAGTTCACGCAATGGAATAGTTGCATTGACGCCATTTTATGACAATATTTCTAATTGAATTAACATAATTAAAGAAAATAATACGTCGACATGCGTCATTCACAATGCAATCCAAGTTGATTTTTTTGCATTCGAGATAAAATATGATAAGATAACATAAATAGTATCAAATTTATTCGACTCAAACAATCAGTGAATAATTTTGCTGTATTACTGGGTGTATTAAATACTTTCAGGCAGTGTGAACGTATATTTACGTTTATTAATGTAATAACTAACAATAATCTCTTAATTGTATATAATATTGGTATGGTTATGATGATGATCACATCTATAAATCGGCACTTTACCGATTCGATCAAAGAACAAATTCATATAGAAATTATCCCGGATATTATAAATGGAATACATTTTATGTTAGTCTACATAACAATGCTTTTGATAAGATATAATATAGAAACAATAACAATAATAAACTTTATTGCATATTAAGTAATTGAGAAGATATGATAAAATGATATCTGAAGATAAAATATTTCTAAGTGGTATAAATTTAAAACAGGTTATCATTGAACAAATATTGCGTTAAACCACCAAGTAATGCCTTAACAAACATTTTATTAAGGCTCTATCACTGATAATGATAACAGATGAAAGCATACAGATTTTCTGACATAACTACAGACGTTATGACTACAAAGTCTAACAGGGGCAGTAGAAGTTTTTTAATACATAAGACAAGTGATTATTTATAATCTATACAGGGTGTCTTTAAACCACAAATTCTACTGATGATACCAAACATCTTTCCCAAAGTATAAACATTTTAGCTCGAAAAAATAATTTGCCTTGTCCACAAAACTGGAGATCCCGGAGAACATAAGTAAAGTTAGTTTTTTTTAACTTTGACTTATCGATGCCAACGTGTTATGCAGCCAGTAAATTGCTTTTAGAAATTCGAATTTCGAAAAGCAAATTATAACTTTGTAACAAACATAATATTTGCGGTTTTTAAATTTGAATTTCTTTGAAGTTGTAAAGGAAAAAGCAGGTTGGTATCGATAAGTCAACGTTAAACAAAACAAACGCACAGGCATCAATAACCATGTTGTTACCTGTTACATTCATAACAAAAGATATAAGTACCTACTATGTGCTAAATGAGACATAAAACACTCCGTCAGCTAACCATATGCTAATCAGATTCACAGCATGTCGTGGCGTAGTTATGCCATGCCATCAACATGCCATGAACAAGCCAGTACCTACCAGGTAGACATAAACAAAAACACGTGGTCACGTTACTGTGTCTGTAGGTTACTGTAATGTGAATGTGAATGTGAATGAGTCTTATCGTGTAGGAAGGAAAATTATATGTGTGATGCTATGTGGAACAGGCAAAGTCAACAATACTTAAATAAAAAAAAAAAACAATTAATAAACTCCTATAAGTTCTTGTTCTTGGTCCCTGACTCTATCTTACATCATCAGTCGTATGTACGTTATTTCTTGAAACAAAAAACGCGTCTTCAGAATCACTTATTGACCTCAATTTGGAAAGTTTATATTTTGTCTGTAGCCTCTATCAAGAAATCAACTGTTGAACATTTAGCTGTTCCCGTAATTCTTACCAATAACAGAAAACAGTTTAGTAAACAATCGTCATATCCAAGGATAAAGACATTGGAAAATTTGTATTCCGTGTATTATTGCAGATTTGTCATTCATTACTACTACTTGTGTATCATCGTCAAAGCAGTTTCCATCGCGACCAGACGATCCACGGCTCTCTTTGTTCCGGACTGCGCTCGCGCACGTGCACGCGGCGTGTTCGACACGTGTTAAACACGCATATGCCCCGCCCCCCGCGCCCCGGGAGCGTGGAAATGCGGAAAACTGGCGGGAATGCTGACGAATTCCACTGGTTATGGGTTTTAGGACGTTTTTATAGCATTGGCTGGGAGCACGGATACGCTGGATACAATCTAGTTTGACAGTAACCATAATCAGACGACTGTAATTTTTAATGATTGCAGTTTGGTGAGCTTAAAATAAATAAAAATGTTCTTGACTTTCCAATATTTTTGTTTATCGGCGAAGTTGCTCAATAATTGCGTCAACAAATTTTTTCAATAATAAAAACCAGTTTCTACCTCGTCGTACTTTCTCTGACTAGGTCACTGCCACTTCACATAAAATTATCATAATTTCAACCATAACTATTGTTTATTATTATTGTTTTCAGTAACGTTATTTTATTACGATTTAACCATAACCCACACTGAATTTAAGCAAAAATAAATAACAATTAACCTGGAAACTTGTAGACCACATAAAAATACACTTTTTACACTGGGTTCTTTCACAAACTAGTCCGTAAATTAGCTAGTCAATAAGTTAAAACATTTCTTTTTATTCATGGACTTATATTAATTTGTCATGGACTTATATTAATTTGTTAATGTTAGTTATTAAAATTATGACGGAAGGCTGCATTTCAGAAGTAAACTAGTGTCATCTTATCAGGGTCGATCACAACAACTATAAATATTTCAAAAGCAGCATAGAGCTACTGCTTTTTACCAAAAGTTATTATGAAACTAATGTTAAAAAATATTGTACAGCTGTATTGACTAAACACCCAGTATAGAGTACCTACAGTTCTTTGTATAGATATAAATACAGGTCTTCGTTTAATAAGAGTGAATAGTTTTAATTGTTCATTAAAGAACTTTCCGCTCTATCTTTTATCAGAGACGCTTAGTCAAGGGTCATTCGAAGTGGGTATACCTTCTTAATAAATGATAAGAAGATAGACTATCCGAATTTACTATTAGGTCGGTAAAACTACATACCTAATCTACATTAAAGGATTTTATAGTGACCATCAAAATTCTAGTAGCGAAAAGATATTATGTAACCACCATTTTGTAAATATTGGATTGGATACAAGTTATAAGTAAAGTATAATAATTATTGACAAGTAATGTAAGTAAAATGGTGTAGATTGATTTGATTCGTAAAATTCTATGTTTTCTATATACCTACTATCACAATTATATATACCTAAGTACTATTTAACATTAAAAATATGATACTTTTATTTCTCAAAATTATATCAATTTCCGCTGTGGATGCTACAAGATCTTTACTACTAAGTACATTTTGTTGTAGCAACTATACATATATACATACATTGATTAAAAAACAATATTATATTGCATATTATCATTAGTTTAGAATTACTTAGTTGCTTATTCTTTCATAAGTACACATATGTAATTCATATTATGTAGTAATTATAAAAGTTTGTAAATTATACAGTATATTTACTAATTTTAATATAAATTTTACTTTATAAATACATTTCAAAACCTTGAGAATACAGGATAATCAAATATGGGTTAACGTGTCAGCATATTTGCTCCGATTACAATAAAATTAGGTATCTTTATTTACAACCATCTTACTAGGGCAGTGTTTGAGATTTCAAAGCAGTTTTCGAAAGAATCATCTTTGCTTCCTCAAAGCGCAGACAAGACAAGACAGAGCTAAAATTTGGCTCGCTGGAGACAACCCTCAGAGCGGGTCAGGTCCGATAACCCCTGCTGGCTGGACCTCGCGCTCGCCACACAGGCTCACTCGCCACTCGCAGCGCGCGCCCTTCTGCGACTCCGCGCCTCCATAGTCTATAAAGCCCAACGACGCACACACAGTCAACAGTCAGCCGTTTGCTCTCCGACTACGATGTTTTAAACACTCGCGCACACATCACATAACCGCGCGCTTGCGAGTGGCGAGTGAGCCTGTGTGGCGAGCGCGAGGTCCAGCCAGCAGGGGTTATCGGACCTGACCCGCTCTGAGGGTTGTCTCCAGCGAGCCAAATTTTAGCTCTGTCTTGTCTTGTCTGCGCTTTGAGGAAGCAAAGATGATTCTTTCGAAAACTGCTTTGAAATCTCAAACACTGCCCTAGTAAGATGGTTGTAAATAAAGATACCTAATTTTATTGTAATCGGAGCAAATATGCTGACACGTTAACCCATATTTGATTATCCTGTATTCTCAAGGTTTTGAAATGTATTTATAAAGTAAAATTTATATTAAAATTAGTAAATATACTGTATAATTTACAAACTTTTATAATTACTACATAATATGAATTACATATGTGTACTTATGAAAGAATAAGCAACTAAGTAATTCTAAACTAATGATAATATGCAATATAATATTGTTTTTTAATCAATGTATGTATATATGTATAGTTGCTACAACAAAATGTACTTAGTAGTAAAGATCTTGTAGCATCCACAGCGGAAATTGATATAATTTTGAGAAATAAAAGTATCATATTTTTAATGTTAAATAGTACTTAGGTATATATAATTGTGATAGTAGGTATATAGAAAACATAGAATTTTACGAATCAAATCAATCTACACCATTTTACTTACATTACTTGTCAATAATTATTATACTTTACTTATAACTTGTATCCAATCCAATATTTACAAAATGGTGGTTACATAATATCTTTTCGCTACTAGAATTTTGATGGTCACTATATAAATCCTTTAATGTAGATTAGGTATGTAGTTTTACCGACCTAATAGTAAATTCGGATAGTCTATCTTCTTATCATTTATTAAGAAGGTATACCCACTTCGAATGACCCTTGACTAAGCGTCTCTGATAAAAGATAGAGCGGAAAGTTCTTTAATGAACAATTAAAACTATTCACTCTTATTAAACGAAGACCTGTATTTATATCTATACAAAGAACTGTAGGTACTCTATACTGGGTGTTTAGTCAATACAGCTGTACAATATTTTTTAACATTAGTTTCATAATAACTTTTGGTAAAAAGCAGTAGCTCTATGCTGCTTTTGAAATATTTATAGTTGTTGTGATCGACCCTGATAAGATGACACTAGTTTACTTCTGAAATGCAGCCTTCCGTCATAATTTTAATAACTAACATTAACAAATTAATATAAGTCCATGACAAATTAATATAAGTCCATGAATAAAAAGAAATGTTTTAACTTATTGACTAGCTAATTTACGGACTAGTTTGTGAAAGAACCCAGTGTAAAAAGTGTATTTTTATGTGGTCTACAAGTTTCCAGGTTAATTGTTATTTATTTTTGCTTAAATTCAGTGTGGGTTATGGTTAAATCGTAATAAAATAACGTTACTGAAAACAATAATAATAAACAATAGTTATGGTTGAAATTATGATAATTTTATGTGAAGTGGCAGTGACCTAGTCAGAGAAAGTACGACGAGGTAGAAACTGGTTTTTATTATTGAAAAAATTTGTTGACGCAATTATTGAGCAACTTCGCCGATAAACAAAAATATTGGAAAGTCAAGAACATTTTTATTTATTTTAAGCTCACCAAACTGCAATCATTAAAAATTACAGTCGTCTGATTATGGTTACTGTCAAACTAGATTGTATCCAGCGTATCCGTGCTCCCAGCCAATGCTATAAAAACGTCCTAAAACCCATAACCAGTGGAATTCGTCAGCATTCCCGCCAGTTTTCCGCATTTCCACGCTCCCGGGGCGCGGGGGGGCGGGGCATATGCGTGTTTAACACGTGTCGAACACGCCGCGTGCACGTGCGCGAGCGCAGTCCGGAACAAAGAGAGCCGTGGATCGTCTGGTCGCGATGGAAACTGCTTTGACGATGATACACAAGTAGTAGTAATGAATGACAAATCTGCG
>JARACY010003475.1:0-32974 GCA_029255725.1 Scrobipalpa atriplicella | reverse complement strand
GCAAGAGCACTAACCCTATTGAGGGTTTTACCAACGCACTTGCAATGGCTGTTGGAAAGAAAACTTGTCACGTATTCCATGAATGTGAAGACGTTGTTTGTAGATTGATAAAACTAAAGAAATATCGCGACGATAATCTGGCTTGCGCTTACAACTGCGCCAACGAATTTCTGGACGAGTTAATCACGAAGGTGGTAAATATTTGTGAATTAACGACCATCGAAGAGTTGCCATACGAAGAACCAATAGAAGTAGATAAAAAGTCAAAGAAAGGAAAGAAAGCTAAAAAGGAGGAAATAGCCTACGCAGAGTGCCCGGGCACCTACAACTATGAATAAGAAGGGCGAAAAGAATGCTCTGGGAAAACATGCGTATTCAGATACGGATGTAAAACAGCAGGTGTACATATGCCCGCCATGCGAACCAGTCGCAGAACCAGAAGAAAAAATGGAAAAGGAAGAAATGGAAGAAGAGCATCGGAGTGAGGCCTTACCGGACCCGGAGTTGGTGTACGCTGTGAGCCAAAACGTTATCTGGAAAGTACTACGAATTTGTCTGCCCTGGCACTTTGCGCTTATTCCTGATAGGAATCATACTCCTTACGAAGACCAGGTTAAAGAGGTGATGAAGAGACTAGAAGTGTACACGGATGAAGGTGACATCTATGTGTCTATGTTTGTCATAGATCCTGCAATCTGCAAGCTGCTACATAAGGTGAAAAAATTCACAACTTTGGATATAGTAGAGGAAGTTCGCAAGGTCTGTGTTTAATTTACTTAATTAGATTTATTTCTATTTGTTTAACTTTAATTATTGCTATTATGTTGTTAATTTTTATAGTGAATTCAAGATGGATTAAATTTACTTTTGATATCATAACCTATTTTATTTATAGTACCTACCTACCTATGTACATACATACATACATACCTACCTTTACACATAATCAGAATATTGCACATCGACTTACGTGGAACTCGGAAAACTCGAAAAATAAGTCTAGGGGCATATAGTCGGCAGTAATTCCTGGAAAACGACTTTTTTGTTAGGGCGTTGACGCTTGACGTCTACCCCGTAAGGGATACAGGTGTGAGTTTAGGAATGAACGTACAGTGATTCATCAGTCTGCAAGTGCGATGTTTAAATTCCAATATTATTTATTGTTTATCAATGCATCCTTCCTCACAAACTTCACTTATAAGGTAAATTGATACTATAATTTCCAGTCAACTACAATCAGTTGTAAAAATTGTGCATTATAATTAAAAATCATGTTCGAATGGTTTGTGTCCTGTAAGAAGGCGTTCAGACTGTTTCTGCGAAGAATTTATGTGAACAAAAGTAAGTTGGTCAGTTATTTTGAATCCATCTTTATTTACCTATTTAAGGCGTAACCCCACGGAAAATAAGAGGGTCACTTTCAAGATATGCAACCATCGCCCGTAATGCCTTAGAACGTTCAAATCAGCGCGCGCTACGGCGTGGCAGTTACGTCCGAGGCCGCGTCAAAAATGTGCGCAAAACGCTCAAAAAAGCTAATTTCATAAAAACTAAGCATCTGATTAAAAATATGCTATGTAGGTGCTATGAAGGAACCGTGTACGCACTGCTAATAGTTTAAAAGGAATATCAAATTTACTGATAAAAACAGCTTTATTTTCAGTTATTTTAGCATACTTATTTATGAACTAGAATATTTTCAAATGTTGCAATTATAGACGATGAACTAATTTCTTAGATGCTTTTTTTAATAATTTTCCATTGATTCGTTTAGGAGAAATATCTATTTCAAAACAACCATTGGCCGGTAGAAATAACCTTAAAATTACCACCAGGACGTGTGTTCGATTCCCATGCATGGAGGATAGTAAAGCCAAGAGCTTGACGACCCATTGTCTCTTAATGTCATATTTTCTTAACTGAGGTCTACTGAGGTTGAGCTCCCGATCCTGAGGCCGGTCAAATCAAGGAGGTCAAATGCTCTTGAAGACTGCCAAGTGTATCGGTTCAGGTACTCATTCCACAATGTAATTTATAAGTGGCCGGAAGTTTCTTCTGAAACGTTGGGTGGTGATCCCATCACTACTTACAAAAATTAAGAATTAGAATTCGTGTTTTCATAATCTCATTCCAGAAACCTATCATGATCGGTCTCTGACCAGATCTCTGCAGGATGGCGACGCGATCGAGGGTCGACCACACCGTTCCTGTTTCACTTGGCCGGTTTTTATAGGTAAGCTATCTATTACACCCTTGGACGAAACAATTACACCCGATTCTAATAAATACCGTTATGTTCGTTAATCAACGAACTTACTAGAAAGCCACCTCCTAGCGAGTTCCATCTTCATATCCTTCGGTATATTCACCCTCATCACCTGCTCAGGATTGACCAGAACAGATGATTCAATAGACTTCTCCGAGTAACTCGGTTTCTTATCAGGTGTCATGAGGACTAAGTAGCCAGCTATGAGGATGATCAGGAGAGACAGGTTAGTGAAACAGGAACGGTGTGGTCGACCCTCGATCGCGTCGCCATCCTGCAGAGATCTGGTCAGAGACCGATCATGATAGGTTTCTGGAATGAGATTATGAAAACACGAATTCTAATTCTTAATTTTTGTAAGTAGTGATGGGATCACCACCCAACGTTTCAGAAGAAACTTCCGGCCACTTATAAATTACATTGTGGAATGAGTACCTGAACCGATACACTTGGCAGTCTTCAAGAGCATTTGACCTCCTTGATTTGACCGGCCTCAGGATCGGGAGCTCAACCTCAGTAGACCTCAGTTAAGAAAATATGACATTAAGAGACAATGGGTCGTCAAGCTCTTGGCTTTACTATCCTCCATGCATGGGAATCGAACACACGTCCTGGTGGTAATTTATAAGGTTATTTCTACCGGCCAATGGTTGTTTTGAAATAGATATTTCTCCTAAACGAATCAATGGAAAATTATTAAAAAAAGCATCTAAGAAATTAGTTCATCGTCTATAATTGCAACATTTGAAAATATTCTAGTTCATAAATAAGTATGCTAAAATAACTGAAAATAAAGCTGTTTTTATCAGTAAATTTGATATTCCTTTTAAACTATTAGCAGTGCGTACACGGTTCCTTCATAGCACCTACATAGCATATTTTTAATCAGATGCTTAGTTTTTATGAAATTAGCTTTTTTGAGCGTTTTGCGCACATTTTTGACGCGGCCTCGGACGTAACTGCCACGCCGTAGCGCGCGCTGATTTGAACGTTCTAAGGCATTACGGGCGATGGTTGCATATCTTGAAAGTGACCCTCTTATTTTCCGTGGGGTTACGCCTTAAATAGGTAAATAAAGATGGATTCAAAATAACTGACCAACTTACTTTTGTTCACATAAATTCTTCGCAGAAACAGTCTGAACGCCTTCTTACAGGACACAAACCATTCGAACATGATTTTTAATTATAATGCACAATTTTTACAACTGATTGTAGTTGACTGGAAATTATAGTATCAATTTACCTTATAAGTGAAGTTTGTGAGGAAGGATGCATTGATAAACAATAAATAATATTGGAATTTAAACATCGCACTTGCAGACTGATGAATCACTGTACGTTCATTCCTAAACTCACACCTGTATCCCTTACGGGGTAGACGTCAAGCGTCAACGCCCTAACAAAAAAGTCGTTTTCCAGGAATTACTGCCGACTATATGCCCCTAGACTTATTTTTCGAGTTTTCCGAGTTCCACGTAAGTCGATGTGCAATATTCTGATTATGTGTAAAGGTAGGTATGTATGTATGTATGTACATAGGTAGGTAGGTACTATAAATAAAATAGGTTATGATATCAAAAGTAAATTTAATCCATCTTGAATTCACTATAAAAATTAACAACATAATAGCAATAATTAAAGTTAAACAAATAGAAATAAATCTAATTAAGTAAATTAAACACAGACCTTGCGAACTTCCTCTACTATATCCAAAGTTGTGAATTTTTTCACCTTATGTAGCAGCTTGCAGATTGCAGGATCTATGACAAACATAGACACATAGATGTCACCTTCATCCGTGTACACTTCTAGTCTCTTCATCACCTCTTTAACCTGGTCTTCGTAAGGAGTATGATTCCTATCAGGAATAAGCGCAAAGTGCCAGGGCAGACAAATTCGTAGTACTTTCCAGATAACGTTTTGGCTCACAGCGTACACCAACTCCGGGTCCGGTAAGGCCTCACTCCGATGCTCTTCTTCCATTTCTTCCTTTTCCATTTTTTCTTCTGGTTCTGCGACTGGTTCGCATGGCGGGCATATGTACACCTGCTGTTTTACATCCGTATCTGAATACGCATGTTTTCCCAGAGCATTCTTTTCGCCCTTCTTATTCATAGTTGTAGGTGCCCGGGCACTCTGCGTAGCTATTTCCTCCTTTTTAGCTTTCTTTCCTTTCTTTGACTTTTTATCTACTTCTATTGGTTCTTCGTATGGCAACTCTTCGATGGTCGTTAATTCACAAATATTTACCACCTTCGTGATTAACTCGTCCAGAAATTCGTTGGCGCAGTTGTAAGCGCAAGCCAGATTATCGTCGCGATATTTCTTTAGTTTTATCAATCTACAAACAACGTCTTCACATTCATGGAATACGTGACAAGTTTTCTTTCCAACAGCCATTGCAAGTGCGTTGGTAAAACCCTCAATAGGGTTAGTGCTCTTGCAGAAAGCCAATAAGAACGCTGAATAATTGATTTGATTTTCTGCGGTCTCGAATAATTCAAATAAAAAGTGTTTTATGAGATTCTTTCGCAATTGTGCATAAGGGTCATCCGCTTCAAAGTCAGGCTCATACCAAAGTTCCTGCTCCATGTAGATATCTCTATAAACAAGTTCTGTACAATCCCTGTCGTGGCAGCGAAATGCGTGTCTGACTTGTAATAGTTCATCCACATTTGGGTATCTTATATTCAAACAATATATGAGAAAATCTCTCCAATCAACATAAGCCGTATCGCCAAAAATTAAATATACTAGTTTGGTCACTTGCTCCGGATCAACACTTTTGAATAATTCAGGAAATAGCGGACCTTCACAGGACTCTTTCCCAAAAAATATAAAATCCTGCAAAAGGTAAATAAAGGCTTGCTGTAAAGCAATCCCTGTAGGAGCGACAATTTTGAATTGCGACCGAAGTCTTGCCAACTGACCGATCTTGAACTCTAACAGCGCATCAACACGTTCTTTTAAGAGTCCAGAGTCATCTTCCATCTGTGTAGTTTCAAATTGTAGTAGATTTGGATCGATTATGAATGTTTCGTGCTCAAGTAGGAGAGTTTCTGGTATCTTGACACCATTTTCAACAGCCATTTGCAAATATTTACACAAACGATCTACTGATTTAATCTCATTCATATAGTAGGTGTTGATATCGTTCTGTATTTCTACCAACGCCCTGTATACAGTATCATTGAACAATTTCATGTCTTGTAAACATTTGTGATACAACGCTTGCAGCCGCAGATTCAGACGAAACATTTCGCCGTTCACACCTACTAGCCATTCATCAACACATTTCAGTGCATTCTGTTTAAACACCTCTTCAAGGTTTATTGTTTCTAAAGAAGACGGGGATTCGTCCCTTTTTTTCAAATTTGGTGCTATCTTTGCTATTTCAGAATACTCTTTGCTTATAACACCACGATAGTGGTCGTTTGTATCTTTAACAACTTTCATCGCATGTTTGATATTATTATCCAATATCATATTCATTGGGTTATTATGATAATCCAGGATTATGTTCTTTAAATGAATTTCTTGGAAAGCAGCTTTTAACTGTTTGTACTGTTTATCTTCTGTTGGTTTCTTTATCCCAGTATCATCTGATTCTCTACATATTTTGGTCAAATCTTTGGAGAGAAGCCTTTCGTTTGGAGGCATTTTCTTTAGCATACAGAAGTAAAAATCATGAAGGGTTTGAAAAGTTAAAATAGACCTGGAAATAAAAAAATAACGATTTCATTAAATTCCTACGTTCGTGAAAAGAAAACGGTAAGTACCATGAAAATTTGTACTACCATGTAAATTTTTTGCTTTAGCGTTGCAAAAGACACTAACATAAGTCCATACTTATCACTTTCTATATATACATGAGAGAACAGAACGGGAAGTCAATAATTTTATTTGAGATTCATTATCATCCACAATAACAGTGGGGTAATGACGTGACCTCTTACAGAAACATAGAAACAAAATTAAGTGCGAGCAAACGCGCGTTCATAATATCAAAATTTCTACAGCCCGTTGTGCTGATCATGGGTGCTGATTTGATGATGATGATTGATGATAATATCATCATCTTCCTAGCCTTCTTCCCGTATCTCTCGGGGTCGGCTACCTAATCTGGGTGATTGAACGAGGGTACTGGTTTTTACACTGCCATCTGACCTCCGCAACCCAGAAGGGAAACCAGACCCAATCCTAGATTAGGTAACACACAACCATTGAATTTCTTCGTAGGTGTGTGCAGGTTTCCTCACGATGTTTTCCTTCACCGTAAAAGCGCCAAATAAACGTACATAATTATGAAATTCGAAAACCGAAAAACACATTGGTACGTGGTGGTGGGATTCGAACCACGACCCTTGCACAGAAGGCCGCAGCCCTATCCACTACACCATCCGGGCTTGTCATATGATGATTGATGATATGTCAATGTAAAATATAAATTATTATTACCTATTCAGTTCAGCTTGCATGCATGATATGTAAGTATTACACATCGTTGTAAGCTCATCTGCGGTCCAATTTTCCATAATCAGATTATATCTCTGTTGTTCTGCAAATATTTTCCTTTCATCGCAAATATTGTTTAACCTAGTTCTCAATTCTTTGATTCTACAATGCCATTCATTTTTACTCAGATTTATACAGCGCCAATCATCTTCGAAACCATTGTATTCTTTTTGAAACCGACTAACCAAATCTTGCTTAAAAGATGGTAGAGTTATTATTTGTTCCATTTTGTTTTTTATGAATGAACAGTAAGGTATGAGGCTATTCATTTGTAACCGCTTTGAGAAAAAAAGCTGTTCAATATCATGGACATAAGTTCTTTCAATTTCCTCCCAGCAAGTTGCTAATGCTATCCCAATAACTTCTGGGATCGGCAATTCCCCATAGTCCCATTCTTCTTCTCCAGGTTGTACAATTACTTCTTCAAAACTATCTGTAGTAGCTTCCACGTTTTCTTCACCATTTTCTTCCACTACCGTATTCTCAAATGTACCATGTGGTGAATCACCATCAGGTGATTTCACCACTTCAGGTGATTTCACCACTTCTAAATCATTGTTAGATGGACTAGCCTTAGATCCCCCGCGTCGTAATTGTCCTCTTGTTTTTATAACCGATGCATCAGGTTTAACCATCTTAGATTTTGTTCGTTTGTCGTCACTTTGAATAAATTCAAGCAGACTTAAAACATTTTCTCCGAATAAAGTATCACTGGATTTGAGGGGCATTTTCAAATCACCTATTATATATTTACACATCTGTGATAACAGATCTTTTTCGATCACTTCGTAATAAAGACTATAGTTTATACCTAGGACAGCATAAAATCGATCTATTAATTCTGAATTTTCTTCCGTCAAATCCCAAATCACATACTCTTGTAGAATATCTTCAGTTTCTTTCAATCTTAAGTAACATGTAAAGTAACTTTCAAATGGTTTTTCTATTCTTTTTTTATGCGGATCAATCACAATTTTCGAAACTCGTATCTCTTTGAATGGGTCTTTTTCTTTTTTTCTGTGTTTAGCAATAGCTTCTTCTAAGTAAATTTCATCACTGTCCTCTAATAACTCAGCCTCATCTGGAGGTTCACGCCCAGAAAATGTCTCTTCCAATATTTGAGCCTCACGATAACAATTTGGATAATTAATAATGACAAATCCATTAATGTCTTCTAGGTCTTTAATATATTCTACTAGCATGGCTGCTATTAAGTGATCAGTTAGTGAATCTCCAAAACTAAGAGCTTCGAAAGCATACCGTCCTAAATCTGCAGGAGGAGATAAAGTCATATCTTTTTCAGGAAGCGTTTTAGGCGTTTGTGTCAGTTTGCAATTAGGTGGTATAGGACCTAAATAGGCTGCAATAGTCATATCACTACTCTTGCTAAAAATTTCTTCCTCATTTTTAAGAGTTCTAATAAATTCTTTTCCGTCTTCTTCTTGGGCAGCAGAAATGAATTTATCGTATGATATGTCAATATCAGTACACCCGATCATTTCTGTTTTAAATTTCCGAAGAGCAAAGTTAACCGCAGACTCTAATCGCACAACGTGTACTTTACTATGGTTTAATAAAGTTTGCATCGGTACAGAGATAGATCTATCGGGCAAATTCCGAACGAGCGCTTTGGAGGTAAATGGTGGTAAGTCAGCTGGTGGTCTTGGGGGTGGAAATGGATATTTTATCTCGAGCAATGTAAAAACGACGTGCCCCAGTATGCGAGCCCCTAAATATTCGTACTTTCTATCTTCAGTTTCGTTGTCGTAGTTAGGAAGTAATAAGTCTAACACCCAAGGATGAATGTAGTTATGGTATTCTAGAAATTCGCTGTCATTTAGTTCTTCTTGTCTATCTAATTCGAGTCTGATTATTTCTTCCTCCTCCGGTGCAGGTTCTTCTTCCATTGCATATTCTTTAAGTATATCTTCCATTGGATCAAGAATATCAAATATAGCCTGTTTCCTAAAGAATAATGTTTTCCATTCATGAATAAAGTGATCTGGTATTTCATTTTCATTACCTAACAGACGCTTCCAGTAAGCGACTTTAGTTGCGTAATCCACTAAGGAAAGCATGGTTTCGTAACATATTTCACAGTAATGTTGTCTCTTTCTTCTCATTTTCTCCTCATACAACCTCTTGTGCAACTTTTCCTGTCTGTGTTTCTCGAAATCAATTTCTGCAATTTCTAAATGAATTTGTTCCTTGAGATTGTCAAGATATTGGTTGAACTGTTGCTCCCTCTGTTGAGCATACTCTCTCTCTGCGTCTATTCTATTTTTCGCTAAGTTGCGCGCTTGTTGTTTAGTTTCCATAATTTGTGTGCACATTTGCTTTTCATATTGAGACAATTTCATGACTTTCTTTGCAAGTTCTTTGTCTACCGTCGCCTCCTCAGCGCCCAGTGAAGCATCCCAAAGCGTGTTACTAAGAACATTTCGTATTTGTGTTTGAAAGGTTTCCGAATCAGATTTTCGATGCAGTCTTTTATACAAATCATTCATATAATTTGTTGCCCAATCCGTGTCGATTAAGGATTTTCTTTTTATCGCATTAGTTTCCTCCAAATTCAATAATTCTTCGTAAGTATAATTTTGGAATTTGCAAGGGTGTTTCAAAGCAAACTGTTGCATAGCTTTCTTCTCGCTACTTGTTAGTTTTTCGACTTTCTCAGCTCTTGCCTGCCAACAAGGTAGTTTAGATTCTTCAATCTTAGTGATCATTTTCTTGTATTTAAGTTTGACATAGTCATAATTGTCTTTGACTTCGGCAGCCTTCTTCTTTTGCCATTCAATGAAATGTTTTTCATTCAGCAATGGTCTCGCAAGATAATCTACAGGTGGCTCCTTCTCCTCCTTTACCGTTTCAACAATGAACCGATTCTCTATCTTTTCGACAAGGTCAGATACCATTTTCCTTTCGCGTTTAAGAAAATTGGTGCGGTCCCTTTTATCTAGGTGAAGAAACAGTTGGTAGAAGAGTCTAAGTAAAGCTGAGCCTTTGCCTTCCATAATGTTGTTTAGCTCCGCGTTGGATAGAAAAACGTCCACTTGTCGCAGCCATTCTGATAGATAGTTCCAATTGCTTTTCAAGTCTACAAATGTGTTGCTCGGTCGTATAAGGAACAACTTTTCTTCGTTGATGACGTGGTAGCTGTAGAGCACACTCGCCACGATGTGCCCGTTCTTCATCATGTCTCCAAACTCCTGGGCATCCCATTTTATCGGTCGTTGCAGCCTCTCCGTTAACCATTCTTTTAAAATTTCAGCCATATTCCTAACCCTTTTAGCAGGCTTTTTTCATGTTATGTGTTAATATCATCAATATTTATCGATGACAAAATTTTTTCTTCATCTTGAATTTGTCAGATCCGTATTTGTCACAGTATTTAGCGATTTGTCTAGGCGGGGGCGCTGCATGTTGGGAGAACTGTCAAAAATGTGGCGTGGCGTTACCGTTGGCAGCCAAGGCGGCCAAGGACCTATCACGTCGTACAAGATGTTTTTATTTCGCCTCGAAATAAAAACTCCTTTTGTACTATAATACGCTGTGGGACTACGTTAGAATGTTAGAATCACAGGTTGTGGTTAGAATACGTATAGTATCATGGAGTATTTACACATTTAGGTACAATACAAGAGCTAACAGATTTTCAGCATATTTTCAATGACCAAACTGATATGAATTCGATGGAAAACCCCTAAGAACGAAAAACCTTTGAAAATCCTGAATTTCCCAGTTTCCCTCCCACAGCCACTCCACATGGCATTTTTACACGGAAATGTTTCCGGGAAAACCAGAATAGAAGTCTGTGCGAAAAGAGAACAGGCATAGAATTTGAAGGCGCGCATTTGTTTGTATTTAATTAACCGTCGCTTGGTCGTGTGAGGTTTAGTATGCCCAGCTCTTTAAGTTATACCTTAACCTTCTACATTAAATTTTGGAGGTTTTAGGTCAAAGACCGAGGCATAAACCCCACGCAACCAGCCCGTGGGTTAATAAATACAAAATGTGCCTGTTCTCTTTTCGCAGACTTTATGAAGTTTTTTTTTCTGAGGCAAAAAAAAATACCGAAGATTTTGAGATAGCTAGGTTCCAAATCTGTAAATAGATTTTTCAAATAGTAACACAGTTAATCACTTGTCAAATATCCCCCTCGCCTGCCTCCTCGTCCTCGCTATTATGACTTTTTGTGATGTTTATTTTTGCCAGTCTTTATGAAGATTTGCAAAATTTTGACAAGATTTGATTGAGAATTAGTGTAATGAATTGGAAAAAAGTATACGTAGCATCACAACCGTTGAAAATTAAATAACCTATCCGCCGTGGCGAGTGATATCCAAGTAATTGCGTTGTTTACGGTCAACTCACCCCATTCACATGAATCTGGATAATTTAGACAAAGCCTTACACGATCTGGGGATGTTAAGTGCAATAACGGAGGCCCGCCGCGAGTACTTGCGGGAGAGCAAATCCAATTTGAACGTGATGCGACTAAATTCGCGATACGTGTCGAACGTCACCGTGGGGTATTGTATGAAACGTACCACAACCAAAAACAGACTCTGCCCCTACGTGCTGCCCGCCAGACATAGAACTAAGAGCGAGAACTCGGAAGCCGTCGGCGAGGCCGGAGAGGCGGCGTGCGAGTTCAAGAGCAGTATCTACGAGCCTTCCACGAGCAGCTGTACGAGAGAGTTGTTTGAGGTGCGGAGTCCTGCCAAGCGGTGCCAGTCGCTCGAGAACCTGAACCTCGCCGCGGAAGCGCCTTCGGGAGCAGAGAATTCCCCAGAAATGGACTGTGTTTCAAATCGTATTCAAAAGTTACAAGTTGATGAATGACAGAGTCCACCGGTCCTGGCCTCGGCAACGCACGTTGATGATCTCGCGCCGTAGGGCTCACGTGAAAAGACGTTGAATAGTTCTCAGTGTATTTGTACCGAAAATGTGGTGTTATTGTAGAAACATTGATGTCATGTTCCTAGCTCCTTGTGTCATTAATTTTGCATGTAACCTTGCATGTGTGATTGAACGAGTGTAATAATTGTTTACAAAGCATTTAAGAAATTGCTCAAAATTTGCTATGGGTACAAATTGTGAGGATATTAGAAAAAATAAGGTACCTAGGTATCCACATTTGGATATGTTTTACCACTATGTTTGTTGTATGTAGTTCTTCATATTAATGGTTACCACCTAAATGTTTGTTAAGAACAATATTATAATTTTGTTTGCTCTAAGTCACAGATGCTTGAATATCTTTGTAGTTGAATTATAATAATGTATTGAAATGAGTGTTAGGTCTTATTAGGGTAACTCAGTTTAGGGGTCCTTGTCTAGTTAAATTTCATTCTTCTAAAAAAGACTGGGTAGATCTTATTTCATTGCTTGGTATTCACAAGAATTCTGTGCTGTGCAATGGTGATATTAACATATTTATTACACCTTTTGTAATCAAATCATCCAATCAATAATGAAACAATCTAAATAATAATGTACTTATGATGATCAGGGTACAACTATTCTTTCTTATTTTCTGGTTATCATTCCTTCCCATTTACCACCTAAATGTGGTCAGTCCTCCTTACCTTGCACCAGAGGTGAAGCTTCTGGGTCGTCTCTGTAGTGATTCCATATATGCAATATTTACAACATGGTCTTTGGATCAATTGATATTATTATTATTTATTTATTACAAAATGTTTTTACATAAATGTACATGTACCTGAATCAGTAATCATTATTGTTATGTATTTTATGTCACCATTTCACAGCAAAATTCTTGTATTGCAATTCATTAATCTTATTTTCTAAGTGTAAATGTGTGTTTTCCATTCTTTGCCTTTGTGACTTAGGTATAGACTTATGTTTGTTAACATATTTTGTTATTTTTAATAATTTAAATAACAAATATTTAAATAAATATTGCTTAAATATTAAAGTTATGTTTTAATTCTCTGATCTGATCTGAACATTTGATAACTCCTGGTAATCCATACAAAAAAATACCCTCATACGTTCTGGAAATAAATATGGATATTTTTACCTCTGGTAAATAATTAATTTCTCTACCACTTGCTCGGAAATAGCTTTGTTTTAAAAAAAATAAACTACATTCACTCTTTTCGGTCTTCAGCAATTTCACCAAATGACATTGAAATTTCACCAAACATTTTGGCCCTAGGCAAGTAAAAAAAAACCGGCCAAGTGCGAGTCGGACTCGCGCACGAACGGTTGCGTACCATCAATTATACAAAAAAAAAATGGCAACAAAATCATATCTGTTGTCCGACTCGCACTTGGCCAGTTTTTAGTATTTTTTGTTATGGCGGCAATAGAAATACATAATCTATGAAAATTTCAACTATCTTACTATCACGGTTCATGAGCTACAGCCTCCGAAACATTATCTACAAAGACGAGCAAAAAAAATCACATTTTTTGTATGGGAGCCCCCCTTTATATTTACTGTCTTCTGTTTTTTAGTATTTATTGTTATAGCATATATCATCTACGAAAATGTCAACTCTGTAGCTATCAAGGTTTATGAGATACAGCCTGGTGACCGAACAGACAGACGGACGGACGGACAGCGGAGTCACAGTAATAGGGTTCCCGTTTTTACCCTTTGGGTACGGAACCCTCAAAAGCCGCAGGGCAGAAAGCTAGTACCGCTTTTTTAACAGGAACAGAGAGAAATTTTAAAATAAAAGATGGAGTCAGATAACTTAAAATTCATTTTATTCGCGCTAGCTGAGTATATTAACACTTAATAAATAACAAAATTCACTGTTTAGTTTATATTGCATTGTGTGACTCGGTGCCTCATGGCTGTGCTCGCGAAAATAAAGCAGAGGTATATAAGGTCTCACTCACTCGGGCATATTACACTAACAAAAACACCACAGCTAAATATTGTACTTCTTTCATGCAGTTTCATGTGGTTTTGAAGTTATACAGCTAGAAAATAAATCATAGTACAACTTATTTAAAAGATAATACAATAAGTACGGTTACTTGGTTGACGAAACCATTTTTTTGCAAAGTTAAATTTTCACAGCCTAGTTGGCAGTGTATCTGTCTGCTACGCAGTGTCCCGGGTTCGATTCCCGGCCGGCGCAGACATTTGAATGATGAATTTAAATGTCTGTTTCTGGGTCTGGGTGTTCTTTGTGGATGTTTCTGTGTATGTCCATGGCACCCCGATACAGGGAATCCTAGTGGGGGCTATCAGTGTGATCGTGTTTTTTTTTTTAATTTTTTTTAATGGTCTATATGTGCCAGTAATTAATAAAACAACAAAGGGAGATATTTCAAAGATTTGTTAGGGGATTTTAGAAGGGTTTTCATAAAGATTTGGATAATAAGAGCCCTTTGAGTACAAATTGACCTATACCTATTGCGTGTTCTAGAGCGCTTTGACTTTGAGTTGCTTCATCTTGGGCGTCTTGCGTTTCTGTTGTCGTTTCTGTTCTTTGAGCTCCCAACGACGCTGCTTCTCGGGGTCGTCCTCCTGAAGGAAAACAAATACATATTCTTTATAAAAATAGTAAAGTTTTAAAGACATTTCTGAAGACAAAGTTCTACATTACAGCCTGCTTCACTTTCGCCCGCATTAGAACGAGTCTGCAGCGCTAGAGCCTGCATTAGAACGAGTCTGCAGCGCTAGAGCCTGCATTAGAACGAGTCTGCAGCGTTAGAGCCTGCATTAGAAGGAATCTGCAGCGCTAGAGCCTGCATTAGAACGAGTCTGCAGCGCTAGATCCTGCATTAGAACGAGTCTGCAGCGCTAGAGCATGCATTAGAACGAGTCTGCAGCGCTAGAGCCTGCATTAGAACGAGTCTGCATCTGCAGCGCTAGAGCCTGCATTAGAACGAGTCTGCAGCGCTAGATCCTGCATTAGAACGAGTCTGCAGCGCTAGAGCATGCATTAGAACGAGTCTGCAGCGCTAGAGCCTGCATTAGAACGAGTCTGCATCTGCAGCGCTAGAGCCTGCATTAGAACGAGTCTGCAGCGCTAGAGCCTGCATTAGAACGAGTCTGCAGCGTTAGAGCCTGCATTAGAACGAATATGCAGTGCTAGGGCCTGCATTAGAACGAGTCTGCAGCGCTAGAGCCTGCATTAGAACGAGTCTGCAGCGCTACAGCCTGCATTAGAACGAGTCTGCAGCGCTAGAGCCTGCATTAGAACGAGTCTGCAGTGCTAGAGCCTGCATTAGAACGAGTCTGCAGCGCTAGAGCCTGCATTAGAGCCTCTGACACGGCGCGCTCTGAATTTGGGTGCCTAACAGCGCTCTGCGAAGACAAAGGTTTAGTTCAGGTATTATTGTTAGGTATCTTAGCCCTGCTGCCCCCCTCTGAATAAGATCCTGGCAACGCCCTTGTCGCATTAGAGCCTGCTTGTGTTACTTACGGCGAGGATGCGCTCCTGCTCCTGTTTCCGCTTCTCCTCGCGCTTGGCGGCGGCCTGCTCCTGGCGGGCGGCGTGCGTCACGCGCTCCCACGCCTCCATCGCCCGCTGGCGACGCTTCTCGCACTTCGCTAGGGCCTGCAAATAAAACATTTATCAGGTTATATTAAAATATACATATTAATGTTTTATTAATGTTTAAATATTGTTTATGTTTTCTGCCTCTGCATTAATGTATTTGTTGTATTTTAATGTTTTCTGCTGCTGTGTTAATGTTTTTCTGTTGTTGTGTTAATGTTTTCCGAGACTGTGTTAATGTTTTCTGATGTTGTGTTAATGTTTTCCGTTGCTGTGTTAATGATTTCCGAGTCTGTGTTAATGTCTTCTGATACTGTGTTATTTTTTCCATTGCTGTGTTAATGTTTTCTGATGCTGTGTTAATGTTTTTTTTGCTGTGTTAATGTTTTCTAATGCTGTATTAATGTTTTTTGTTGTGGTTATGTTTTCTTGCCACTGTGTTAATGTTTTCTGTTTCTGTTTTAATGTTTTCTGCTATATGTTAATGTTTTCTCTTGTTGTATTAATATTTTCTGCTAAACAACGTGTAATAGAAAGGGTATATGCATCGAGAAAGGTGTGAATCTACTTATTAAACTGAACAACTTTTCCTAAGAAACATAGGTTGAAATACGAAAAAAAATGACTTCCCGTACTAAAATGCGCTATCAGCGGATGCATTTTGTACGGAAGGTTAATTTTTATTTTCGTGTATATACCATTTCTGTTGCACGTTATTATAAGCAGAAAATATTAATACAGCAACTGAAAACATTAACGTATATCAGAAAACATTAAAACAGCAACATCGCGATGCTCACTAACATCAATTCACGCGCTCCGTCGAATGAACACTAATTTACCTTCTTGTTGATTTTTGTTACTTTCTTAATGTTTTTGTTACTATGGTAATGTTTTTTGTCGCTTATGCTACATTTTTCATATTTTTGTTGATGTTTTTTATGTTTTCTGTAGCTGTGTTACTTAAAGTTTTCTGTTGCTGTGTAAATGTTTTCTGCAGCTGTGTTACTGTTGCTGTGTTAATGTTTTCTGCTGTTGTGTTAATGTTTTCCGTTGCTGTGTTAATGTTTTCCGTTGCTGTTTTAATGTTTTTTATTGCTATCTTAATATTTCCTGCTATGTGAATGTCCCCCCGTACACCCACCTCCTTGCTGAGCCTAGTGCGCTTGATCTTGTCCAGCAGGTGGAAGATGAGCAGCAGCAATGGCCGCACCTCACCCCCGCCCCCCTCCGCGCCCAGCGCGATGCTCACAAGCATCACGCGCTCCGTCTCGGGCGGCTTGGTCGACTGGGTCTCCCTACAGACAATAACATTAAGAAAATACTTAATTTCACAGAAAAAAGAAAGAAATAATACAAAAATAGTAGTACAAATAGGCGGTCTTATTGCTAAGCAGGAATTTCTTTCAGGAAACCTTAGGGAAAAAATAAAATAACAATAATACATACATTAAATCACATTGCCTGTAATCTCGGGCCAATTTTTATTCAATTTGATAAGCCCGTGATTTGCTATTTCGATCGAAAATAAATAAATAAAAACAGGTACTTAACTTAGCTAACCATCTTCACATTAGATCAAGTTAACTTGTATAAACACTTCTGTCTTTTTAAAAAAATATGTACGCAAAACATAATGTTTGTAACATAGTTACAATTTGCGTTTTCGAAATTTGAACCTCCGTTATTTTGTAAAGAAACAGCAGTTTATGGACCGCAAAACAAGTTGGTATCGATAAATTATTATTATTATATTTCTTTCTTTAATTTTTCTCTCTTTTCAGAGGTAATTTCCTCTCACACGGGCCTTAGCCAAGTGTGATCGGATCTGAAGATGAAGTTGATATAACTGATGTGGTCAGGAACTTACTGACAATACAGCAGGTGTTTAAAATTACGGCTTTTTGTAAAATACGGATATAAGATTTAGGAATTTTGAGTGTTTCTAGGCTATTGTGTAATGTTTTGGGTTATTATAACTAGCCCGTAAGATCCCACTGCTGGGCAAAGGCCTCGATAAATTAACGTTAAAAAAAACGAACTTAGGTAGGTAATTCAGTACTCAACATCACTACTGTATGTGCTGGTGGAACTGTGTGAGCGCCTGAGTGACGCAGGAATCCAAGATGGCGGCTCTATAATATTCAAGATGGCTGATTTCTGCGAAGCTAATGTTTAAAAAAACATGTTTGTACTCACTCCATCAGCTTGGGACCGCAATATATGTCCGAGATATGTATGTATATGTGCTGGTGGTACTGTGTGAGAGCCTGCATGACGCGGGAATCCAAGATGGCGGCTGTATCATATCCAAGATGGCTGATTTCTGCAAAGCTAATATTTAAAAAAAAACATGTTTGTACTCACTCCATCTGCTTGGGCCCGCAGTATCTGTCCGAGATATGTATGTACTGTATGTGTTGGTGGTACTGTGTGAGCGCTTGAGTGACTCGCGAATCCAAGATGGCGGCCGTGGCCTCCGCCGACTCGGACATGACGGAGAGCGCGGCCGGCAGGCCGTGCTTGTCGCCCGGCCGCCGCTCCGGGCAGAACACGCTCTGAAAAGTAAGCGTTAAATATAAGACACGTTCCATAATAAAATACGTAAAATTGGTAGACTGGAAGACTTCCCGAAGTAAGAGTACGCCGCTGTTTCGGCAGATGAGAACTGTTAAAGTTGTACTTATGAAATAGTAATCAAAAGAGAAAGAATATGTATGACGTCATTATAGCTATCCCTGTCTTGATTTTTTTCAATATGGCGTATGTGCTGTTACTGTCTACGGCTGTTATTGTCTGCGTGTGTGAGAAAATAAAAACCTTGTCTTTAATTTATGCGTCTATTTATTTCTAATTCCAACTGGTTATGGGCCCAGTGGACATTAAGTGCATCATTTTCACGTACCAAATCTTAGAAATATTACACTTATTTTAATAGATATGACCCCCGCAATATTTATGTACGAATGGAGAAGTTAAATACTTTTTATTAAATTCCTGAAAGAATTTTCTGGTGAAAGCTGTTCAGTTTCGATGATTGGGCAAGGTAAATTGGGGGTATTATTAATATAATCGCAAAGTACAAAAGATAATGCATACCAGATCCTGCATCTCCTTGGCCAGTCTGGTGGCGACTTTCTTCTGAGCGACGCACAGGACGAACGGATCCCCCTCTTTATCTAACTCCACTCGAGCCAGCAGCGTGTCTGGACTGGGACGTACGACGCCTATTAACGAGTGCACTAGGTCTTGACGCTGCAAGTGTAGAAGAATTATGTGAGTTGTTTGAGGTGACTGGACTGGAGAGGCTAGGTAGCGCTCCCGACAGTCAGAAAAATCATTACTCACTGAATGTGAAAATACGGTAAACCAGATTGAAGTATAGGTACTAAAGTTTTTTTAATCATTATAAATTAATAATTTAGTGTTCACTACAGTTACCGATAGCAAAAGTGCTAAAAGTAGTCACGAAGAAAAACCACTAAGCCACGGAGGCAGTAGTCGCAGGTGTGTCATCAAGATTACCTTGATGAGTTTGAGTGTGAGCAGCATCCCCTCACAGCAGAGTCGTCCGGAGCACCACATCGTGAAGCAATGCTCGGCCTCGCGCCGCCACCCGCGCGTCTCCCCCTCCCCGCACACTATGTCCGCACCCGTCTCGCCTGGAACACAATTCATTTAAGGAGCGGTTTGAATTTGGGCGCTGACGGCGCGCCCTGAATTCAGTCGCACTCTGAATTTGGGCGCCTGACGCCTGACAGAGCGCCCTGAAGGATTATTGGCGTGACTGTGTACTCACCGACCAACGTGAAGTTGTCGTCGAGCAGCGGTTTATGCATCTTGAGGAAGTTGGTAGCGATGGATGTGTTCTTAGCTCTCCCCACAGCGTAGCCCAGTGCGTAACTAGCGAGTAAGCAGCACAGTATGCACTCTAGCCAGTACGCGTCCCAGCGGGGACGGACCATTATAGGAACCTAGGAATAGAAAAAAAACACAAGTTTATATTTAAAAAGAAATGCTTATAAGATAGGTTTTTTCGTGAAATGTGTGATAAAAGAGATAAATTTATATGCCGAAGTAAAAAAGTCATTTCGTGGAAGAATTTCTCTGCGAAAATTGTACAAAGTAAAGTAATCATTTATTTTAGTGCAAAGATACATAATAGGTAAAATGTACATTCTAAACTTATTAAATAACACTAAAAAGGTAGTCACCCAGCACATGCTGTTCACTGAGCAATCCCATCCCTAAAAGAGCGGGAAGCTATCCCTGACACCCATATACTCAATTTTATGATATATTTGATTTTAGATTTTTAGCACTCAGTGCTATTTTATTTCATAAAATATGGAAGAAAGTATTTCTTTCATCACATTACTTTTTTTTTTAATACCTTGGAAATGGTAATCTTTGGTTGTTCAGCGGTGCGCGGCGCGCTGTCCTGGAAACCCTCGAACTCCTCAGGATCGTGGAAGTGCTCGAACTCGTTGTCTTCATCCTATCAAAGTAATAAAAACCTGCCATAAAATAAGTATTACAAAGTACCTAGTTTGTATGAGTTAGTTTAAAATTTGTAAAAAAAAAATTAAAAAAAAGTTTTGTGCATTAAGTAATGCACAATCCGCGAAATGTCCCTTTTTTTTCGGCCAATGAGCGAATTCAGGGATTGAGCGTAACATAAATAAAACTGACATCTTAAAACAAACAAAAATGTATTTTCTAAGGAAAACAAAGTTGTTTTTAACTTTTTTCTAATTAGTGGGTTTATGGTGGGGAACCATCATCTTCATCATCGTATGGCGTTTATAAAAATGCGACTTTAAAATTGGGTGCCATAATATTTTGTTTGTCAAGATTTGGTGTGTTGACTTGCCGTCCGTATATTTGATTTATAAAAATGTTGCACTTGGAATGGAGGGAGGGGTTGGACTATTCAGCCCAACAGCCACTGCAACCTTTTAAGATCTTTTGTAGCTTATGCAGTTACTAACCTCCACCATCATCTCCTCTTCTTGTTCCTGGGCTGACTCAAATTGATCTTTGGCTCTGGGTTTATGAGCTGGTATTTCTCTTTCTTCATCTGCAATAAACAAAAAAACAATAAATACTGTAAAATTTACTTGAATCTTATTTATAGTTTTGTAAAGCAAATAAAGCTAAATTTTATGTAGATAACTTATATAACAGTTTTAATTAATAATCTTCATGAAAAATAAAAAGTAATACATAATAACTAACTGGCAATCAATATACAATTATGGCCATTATGTATGTTTATTTAATGCTTTTACTGTAAAGGAAAATATCTTGAGAAAACCTGTAACGTCACACATACCAAGAAATTCAAAGGTTGTGTGAGTGTGTGAAGTCAACCAATTTGTACTGGGCCCACACCTAATTCAGAGTAGGCTCCTGCTCCTCTGTGGGGACATATTATATTAAAAATTGCAGCGCATACCAGTCTTTTTAATCACTGGAGACTCATCATCCACATCAAACTGTTCGAACTCTGCGAAGTCATCATCCTCCAACATCTGGTCCTCGAAGCCGTGCACCAGACACGCACCGGCCAGCGCCACCGCCAGCAGGAGTGCCACTTGCATGATTATGCTACAATACAGACAATAAAAAATACAAACACATCTGGCAGTTATGTTGCGTTGCTCAAAGATTGAGCATTGCTATTCTAAGGAAGAATGCTGCCAGCCTAATGGGCACTTTACCTCATGGAGACGCATTATAGGGTACATATAACTTTGCCTATGTTTTGGATACATGGGTGGGACAATCTAAGTTTAATATGTATACATTAATTATTTAGAACATAATTTTTTTGCTGATTGATTTACAAAGCAAAAAGATAGAAAACTATGCTCAAGTATTGAAAAAATATTCGCTCAGCAACTAGGTATGTCTATGGCGAATTACAGCAAAGTTGTGGACTAACCATAAGCCACAATTAAACAAAATATAATCTTATCAGGAAGTTATCACCTCAGGTTGAAATAAAGTATTTTGTGGCCTGGGATCTATTTTCTTTATTTCTTATAAAGTAAATATAACATAACTCCGACTTAACTAACGAGGTTGCTTGACAGGAAAAACGCAAAGTAAATAATTATTCAGACTTCAGTGGTTTCATTGACAAAAAAGTACTTGACCCAGAATTGAGAAAATAACCTAAAAATACTATATTAAATAAGAATATTGCTAGTGTGTGCGTAGTTCTATTATAGATTCATTAGAATCACGACTAGGCTTACACATCACAGTATTCTAATTATATTTTTTCGCATTTATGAATGTAAAAATAGCAAGCAGGTAATGTGCAATTTTCCGGCCTTAGTTTGAGCTATAGCTTTCGCAACTTTAAACAATTCAATTACCTGGCACTTTTCCTTTCTGTTATAAATTATTAAACCACCTCATTAACACAATTAATTAAATTAAAATAGAAAAATGTATCTTCGCTTTTTAACACCGCAAATGAAACATGAAGTTTGTTTTCATTGTCAACTTCGTGTCTTCATGAAATCGAACTTTGAACAATGTTCTTTATTGGGTAAATTTACAAGGACTAACTTCCCAAACCAATAGAAAATAAGTGTCTTGCGCATGCGTTTCTATACAATCAATGAAAACAAACTCACATTTGTCACGTCATCACATGACAGATCTCAGAGTGACAGATGGAAATGATGTTGCCTTTGTACAAAAATATTTTATTACCTAGTTTTTATAAGTTTGGAATCGAGTATTTTTAGTTTAGTTATTTTTCTGTTCAATTTATTGACTTCATTCATATATTACCTTCGTGGTTTATTAAATTTATTATAGAGTATTGGATTAGGCTCCCGATCCAGACGTCATAGGATAGGATGGGACATGGGCATGGATTCGTTCTCCGCCGTGGAGACTCCACGGGGAACACGATAGGAGGGTGCGTGATAGGTAGGTACACTACTACGAGAAGCGCTAAGTAACCTTGAGCCGCGCCGCGCGGGATCTCGCGACATGCTGCGGCCGGCGGCCCGGTACACAGCAGGCTTAATCATAATCTATGAGGCCAACAACCCAGTTGATCACACACATACATAACCAGTATGCCATCCCATCATAATAATATCATATCAACTAGGTATCAAACGGGCTCGTATTCATGTAAATTGAATGAATAATGAATGAACACATTCAAGAATTGATTGCTTCGTGCAGCGAGGATCCAGAGGACATTGACCATCTAAACTAAAGAGCTTAGAGCCTTTATTCCAAGCGGTGGCGCCCCCATTCGCTAAAATATCATAACTTTCACCAGAAAATTCTTTGAGAATAAATAAAATTAGCCAAGAGCGTGTCGGACACGCCCATATGTAGTGTTCCGTAGCCTTATATGTTTACTTATAACAACATAATTACGAGTATCTTCAAAATTTGATTTCAGGCTTATACAAAAGCTGTACCTATAAGGATCATTTCACCTTTACAAATTAAGTATACGTAGTTTTTGTTGAAACGGTTTTTCACAAATATTTCGTAAACTACAAATGCTACACTTTTCGTTATACGTAGTTTTCATTACAACTACAACTAAAGAGCTATATACCATAATTTTTGCATTTATAGTTTTGAAGATATGACTGGATTTTGAAGATATGGTGACAAATAGTGAAACTTCGAATGCAAATATCTCGAGACAGAAATTTTTCAGAGACTTTTTTCAAAGAAACCTCCATTTTATTTTAAAATACCCGTCTAACGATACCCCATTCAATATAAAAGGGAGTCCAAAAATAATATTTTTGAATTGTTTTTTTACATTTCTAGATTTGCGTCATTATAATCTATCTTCATACCAAATTTCATGTTAATAGGTTAAAAATGAAGTTTTCACAGGAGCGCGGTATATAGACGGACGGACAGACAGACAGACAGACATGGCGAAATGATAAGGGATCCTAGTTGACCACGGAACTCAAAATAAGTGTCATTTCCATACAAAATGGCCACATCGATCAGACTATGTATGTAGGTAAGATACACAAAGGGTCTGGTAGAGATCGGTTTCAGCGATAGGATCTTTGTGCATATTTATAAGTGTTCTGTCTGTCTATTTTTTTAAAGGAAAGAGTTTTTACTTCCTAAGTTATTCAACTATGGGACACTAACGGCTAAATAAGATAAGATAAGATAAGTTATTCACATAGAAGGGATTTACAAAACTCAGAAATAAAGGAAAACAACATATGGGAAAAACATAAAGGACTATTACAAGTACCTAATATGTACCTCGTTAATAAATTATGATTAATTTATATCGATAAAGTTACGTTATCACGATATACCTACAAGAATCAAAACTAATAGTTTAAATACTTGGAATTCTTGGAAACTGTATTTATTGTGATGATGATGATTAGGAACTTAATGATAACCGCAAGAATACAAAATGGTATATTTTTATTGTCTAAATATAGAACATCCGGGCTTTTACATCCGCTATTATGATGACAAAATCAATAATACTTAATAATTTGTAATGTTGTTCATAGTTTCATATACTGCCTCCGTGGTCTAGTGGTCTGAGCCATCGGTTCCCGATACAGAGGTTGCGAGTTCTTTTCTCACGGGGGAGACACTATGCTGATATTTGCCAATGGATCACTTTATTAGATGTTCCCCAGTCGGGTTAGGATTAGGATTATTTAGGATATTGCAAACTGTATCACCTGATTTTGTCTATCATACTGTCTGTAAAAAAAAAGGACTGCGTGATTCGGAGGGCACGGTAAACTATCGTTACACAAACCATGTCCAAAGTCTATTTGCTGTGCTATTAGGCCATTTGAAAACCCTGACATTGCTATCGATTCGTGGAGGGCACGACTTATGTAAATCTTGACCAAATATATTGCCGTCCCTTTCTGCAATCTCATGATAGAAATTATATACCTATGTATTATTTAAGTCGTGATTTTTGCAACTATAATCATTATTTTTTTCAGGCATTTCTTTTTTATGCTGACTCATTCGTATTTGTGAATTTCCATATTTATTTCAATTGGATGACAATCAAATGGAAAACCTAAGACACTAGAACAGTTCAGTAGTACCTACGTATGAATAAAGTAGGTAGTACTTAATGTTATCATCAGCTCTGAAAGATACTTGAGTAATATTGGAAAAGATAGATCCAGAGACAGCAGCAGATTTTGTAATAGGGAATAAGCATGACTTTTTTTTTTTAATTATCCGTAAGAATTTTTGTCACCCAAGTTGTCACCATACAAAAATAAGGCTCGTATTTATAAAGATGGCGCTAGTGGTACCTTGAGCGCAATAAGAAAAAACTATTTTATTGTGTTTAGTATTATTGTAATATTTACATCTACAATATTTTTGAACTCAGGATTTACTCCTCTTTCATATAGGATAAAGTAGCAAAAAAATATTTTTTATGACCAGCACATTTTTTTTATATCTCGACTTTCAGGTGGAATTTCGAAAAAAACGAAACATGACAGTTTAAGTGACCTTCAGCAATACAACAAAAAAACCGCATTCAATTTGCTGCAGTAGTTTTTACGTAGCACGCGAACAAACATACAGACAGACAGACAGACAAAAATTCTAAAAATGGTATTTTTGGCTTCTATAACATTATTATCATTAGAGACCCCTAAATTTATTTTTTCTTATTTACCTCCCATGTACAGACATCGACCTGTTACAATTTTATTATATGTATATAGATGTGACAGAAATAGCAATAGGTACATAATTTATTTTATTATATAAACTTACTCATTCGTTTCTTGACGATATTTCAAGTGTAAAATTTCTAGGATCAAATCTAAATCATATTTCAATTTATTAATTACATTATTTGATAAAAGGCGTTAGTTTTATTGGTGACGAGCATGCGTAATAAATAAGTATAATAATAAGTTTACCTACGTCATTTTTTTTATAAATAAGCGCATAGCATTGTTTAATCAATGAAACCGTATTTAAATATTATCGAGTGTGCCAATTTTTAATTATCATTTATCACTCTGAATAATTTATTCAAATAAACTGATAAATAGGTACTGAATTTTTTTAAAGTTTTGTGAGGACTAACGGTGTAAGTGAGAGTAAATGGTGAAAATGGTGTCTGTTATTGAGAAATCGACAAATATTTCGAAATGTTTTTTCGACGAGGCTCTAGATTACACAGGTAAGTGTAGGTTATGGAAGGATTATTTATATGAAATGAAGTAAAACACTAACTAAACCATTTGATTTAAATAATAAATAAATAAAAAAATAAAAGAAAAGAAAGAAATCCAACAATAAGTGAGAGAACTTTTACACTTAATTTCATGAAGGTAATGTAAGTAAAAGAGACGATAGAGACGATCTTTTTCGTCTTGAAAGTTGGGTTAAGGGGATCCTCGGTGCCGCCAGCGCCCTCATCAGTTAAAAAAATCATTACTCACTGAGAACGCAATGAATCTAAAATCCGGTATACCAGATTAAAGAATAGGTACTGAAGTTTGTTTTAAGCACTATAAATTCATGATTCAGTGTTTACAGCAGTTACAGATACCAAAAGTGCAAAAAGTGGCCGTTTTTCGCACATTTTACTTCTGTTACTACCAGGAACTATGAATTGCAACTTAATGATGTTCTAAATTATCTTCTTTGCTTTTATTTCAATTTGGTTTACCGGATTTTCGATTAATTGCTTTTTCAGTGAGTAATGATTTTTTGACTGATGAGGGCGCCACCTGGCTCAGGGTAGCTTCTTAAATGAAATTGTATCACAATCCTTAATACTCTGGACAGCTGTTCAAAAACTATTTCAAAATATGTCAGAAAATATTTTCTTTACTTTTCCATACAAAATGACCACTTCGTTCATAATTTGTATGGGAAAGCCAAATCATTTTTTGAGTAGGATTTCTTTCCATATTTTTAGGTGATCCTTTCTTTGTCGACACTCAAACAACTCCTGTGGCACGCAATTAAATTAACACCCTGTTTAATAAAAATGGCTCTTTTTTTAATCAAATATACATTAAATATAATCAAATTAATCAAATAAACATTAAATAACTCGCAATAAAAATACTAAAAAAAAAACAGTTAAAAGTGGAACTCTTAAATTCTTGATCGTTTTCGCAGGTTTCGGTAAATACAACGTGCTGATGCTGTCATCATGCTGCCTGCTGATCCTGGCGATGTATCTGGACATCTTCGGACTGTCGATCGTGCTGCCAGCCATCGCCTGTGATCTGGGACTCTCCACCATGCAGCAAGGAGTGCTGTCTGCGGCTCCACTGATTGGTTATTTTTTATTTATTTTTATGAGAAACTAGCTTTCCGGCCCGCGGTTTCACCTACAAATTAAATAAGCTTTCCCGTGGGAATGAGGTATTTTCCCGTGGTAAAAAGTAGCCTATGTCCGTCCGTCGGTCGCGCCGCTGCAGCTGTTCTAGTGCGGACTTACAGTGTTAATAATGTTTTTAAATAAAATTGAAAATTTTGGGTTCAAATCCCACCCAAGTGTAACTTTTAGCTTCTATGTTTTCATGTTTTAAATTCTACAGACCTTTGGGCGCAGAGACTTTGATTGCCATTGACTCTACAAGAAGAAGAATTCTACAGACCAGAACGGCCCGTATTTATAATCAGCTCTTAAGAGTGACAGCTAGTTTGAGTTTGTATCAGAAATGTCATTTCAGTACAAAACGGCCTGTCAAATCCATACTTAATATTGATCTCAATCTTGAGATCGCTTTATAAATACGACCCTTAAAACATCTTCTACCTTTTCATAAAATCCTCGTTATACCTACAGGAGTGATGACGTCATCATACCTGTGGGGCCTATGCGCTGACACCCAGGGTCGCAGGCGGACTCTTCTGGTGGCCATGCCAATAGGAGCAGCCCTCAACCTAGCCACAAGCTTCGCACCGAATTACGCAGCATTGGTTGCGCTGAAATACCTCTCTGCTAGTTTGTAAGTTCGAGTATAGTTTCTGGCAAACATCTTAATGGTGTAGTGGGGGGAAAGATCTAAAATTGTGAGAGCGATCATTGTTCAAGATGTTCGCCGGGAATCCTTATCTTGGTTGGAGAGCTATCACGACAAGAGCTCAAGAGCAGCAGCTATAAATGTATATTGTTTGCATTATATTTTGAAGTATGTGGATTAATTTCACAAAATAAGTAGGTATTTCGGCTGCATAAAATTCATGCTGGACCTGGGAGTGAAAGAAAAACATAGAATGTGCCAGCTGCATCTCCTCCCGTGCATGCTGTAAAAATCAGCTAAGGGAATCGAGGGTATCCGTGTTTTGCAATATAGGCGATAGGCTGACAACCCGTCACTATAGCAAACTCATCATCTGTATTAGCCCTCGACACTTGTCAGACGTGGCGGAACAACCTATGTTTAGGTCGTTTTTGCTCTGCCTACCCCATTAGGGATAAAGGCGTGATTTTATATATGTTTGTATGTAAAATTCATCTATAATCAAACTTATTTTATCTCGACTTTCTTTCTTACGTTATCTCATACCTACTTGGGCTCGTATTTATAAAGCGATCTCAAGATTGCGATCAATATTAAGTATGGATTTGACAGGTTATTTTGTACTGAAATGACATTTCTGATACGAACTCAAACTCGCTGCCACACTTGAGAGCTATTTATAAATACGGGCCTTAGTTCCCGTAGGTTCTATACCTACTCTTCCGTATGCTCGCTAACACCACTTTTCGTATCCAGTACATCATCAGCGAACGCGGCCGGCTTTGTGCTGGTGGGCGAGAGCTTCCCGAAGAGGCACCGCAGCCGGGCCATGTTCCTGATGGCCAGTGCCACCATGTTCGTGCAGCTGGTCGCTTGTCGTGAGGCTTTTTCTTTTGTCGTGTGGATTTCGAGTCGATCGATCCGATAAACCCTGATGTCAGAGTTTTTAAACCGCCTAATAGCACAGCTAATAGGCATCTGACATGGTTTTGTGTAACGACCTCTATCAAAGACAGCGACTGGGACCGACGACGGACCATAGACAAACTTAGCTTAACGCACCCTCGGACAATCAGGTGATTCGGCCTGCAGTGTCCTAACCAAACTGGCACAAAGTGATGAATACTTAGAAAAATATCAACTTTGTGTTCCCCCCCCCTGGGAATCGAACCCAGGATCTCCAGATCGGGAGCCCATGGCTCAGACCACGAAGGCAGTTGGTAAACAAGACATTGCTATCGATTTGTGGAGAGCATGACTTAACTAAACCTCAACCAAAATTGTTGCCGTCCCTGTCTGTTCTCTCAGGATAGACAAAGACAGGTGACAATTTTAGTCAAGATTTAGTGATTTTATCCATTATACCATTATCTTTTCGCTTGTTCTTGACCACAGCCCCTAGACTAAATAGACTGACCTATCAAGGGCGCCAGAGTCGCTGCTGTCCTGTCGCTGTGGCCACTGAGAAAAGACGGTTCAGGCAATTTCAAAATAAAGCAATATTCTTGAAATGCGAAGAACATAACCATAGAGAGTCTTTAACCTATGCCTAAAGCTAGGTAATTCATGTCATATTATCTCGTCTTGTGTTGGTAAATTGATTATTCTCTATCCACAGTTTGCGCTCTACCAATCTTCCAGATGACATTCCAGCTAACAATTTCGGAGAGTCTAGTCTTCAGACCCTGGCGGTTGATAATGCTGGTCATCAGTCTGCCGGGAGTCATGGGGATTATCATGATGGTGTTTTTATTGGAAAGCCCCAAATACCTGCTCAGCAAAAACCGGGATGACGACTGTATGGAAGTTTTAGAAGCCATTTATTTTAAAAACACAGGACTGGAGAAAGACAATTTTCCCGTAAGTTGAACTACGTAGGTACTATTAATATTAAATAATCATAGATTTAAATATAAATTCATAAAATCCGCACCGATACATCATTTTGCTCAAGATGTGAAGACTTCCGGAATATTTTGAAACTGGGTTATCCATATCCAACTGTTAAAGTTAAGGACTCTTATTATAGTACTCTAAATCGAGCTAAACATGGTCCGGCATTTCACTTTGTTCTGATAGTTAATAGTTGAATTTTCAATAAATCTATATATAGTTAGCTTCTCTCAAATATGGAAAACAACTAGATTCATAGATATAACCTAAAAATATTACGATTACACCAGGAAATCATCAGAAATATCATGAAAAACTGGCGTCTCAATGTCGAATTTCAACAACTGTGACATTTCTATGAGCTTAGAAACAGCAAATGTTAAATCGAATTCACCTTATACTTATGAAGAACATCATAATCAACTCTATTTTTCAATACATTTTGTGTACATTGAGATAAATGCAAAAATATAAGAAATCGGCTTGAAACAGCCCCATGCTAGAAAATAACAGAGCGCGCATTCTGTCACTGGTTTGAAAGGGACAGTTGCCGCGAGCACATAGACCCTTAAAGTTCAGTTTTTTTTCTCTATTCATCTTTCTTGCAGGTGCAAGCTGTGTATCTTGAAGAATCTCTGTCTCCTCCAGAAGTATCCACATCAGTGCTCACAAAGATCTGGAACCAGACTGCTCCTCTCTTCAAACCGCCGTTGTTGAAGAACTCTCTCAAACTCTACTTTATTCTCCTCTGTGCTTACATGACGTGAGTTGAGTACCTACAAGCGTACAGTGCGACCGAGATATTTGTCCATCTGTCAGCGGCGCCACTACAGCTGTAATCATAGTTCCAAATATCGCCACCTGAACAGATAAGTCGGTGGCACTGTACAAGTACAAGGCTTTTTCTTGCATGAGATACAAATAGATGTAACCGAGATATAACTATATCAAAGAATTCCTGCACTGAGCGCTTTTCCACTAGACGTCACGTCAACGGCAACGGCGACGGCACGGCGACGATCACGTGACAATATCGATGGGAATCGATGACATGCCGTGACGGTGCCGTGCCGGCAAGTGGAAAAGCGTGTCATATAATTTCATTGATTTTCATACATTATCTCACCTACGATATCGTCGACGGTACCGTGCCGTCGCCGTTGCCGTTGACGTGCCGTCTAGTGGAAAAGCGCCCACTGTGTCTATCTGAGACGACGAGTAAGATATTCATAATGAGGCTTGAGAAGTATCGAAATACTTCTTCACATTTTCAATTAATTCTATATAAGCAATCATTCAGAGGACAATTCTTGGTCTATAGCAGTATCTTTGATTATTACGATTTTTAGATCCACGGGCTACACAATGTGGATTCCTACGATGACCAATGCATATTTTAATGGAGCTGACGCTACGGGAAAGACGTTCTGCGAGGTCGCCTCCACTGCTGCGTCTTCTAGCAATAGTGTAAGATCTTCCAAATAAAAAATATCTGTTTACGAGAAGAATTGAAGAGTTCTGAGAGAGAAAGATTGTCATCATCACTTTCTAAAATTTCCAAATAGGTATTCTTAAGTTTATTATTACACACCAGATAGGTACCTAATGGTTTGACGATGACGACATCATCGACTGGTCCGGACTGCAATATACGAATTAATGACAATATCCCAAGACCGGAGGGAGTACCGGCTGCTAACCTTCAAACTTCAATATGAAGTGGTACCCCATGATGATGATAATGATACAACCACAATGTAGTTGGAAAAATGAGGACTCATGTTCAATAATCAATACCTACTTATCTTTCCAGACATCAACAGACTGCGACAGCGTCATCCAAAACTCAACTCTCTATGCCGTGATGTGCTACTCCGGTGTTGGAGGAGTGCTCACCATCATCCTCTCCTTCCTCGTGGGTTTCACCGGGAAACGGATCATGACGTCATTGGTCTTCCTGCTATCAGCAGCCTGTGGGATAGCCTTGATGTTCACAACCGTCCCAATGTTGAGCATTGCGCTGTTCAGCACCTTTCTCTATGTGTCTATGATTTTGGGCAACATCAATACGTATTTGGTAGAGTTGAATCCTACTCATTTAAGGTTGGTTTACTCTTCTGTAGTATCAGCTATCTCGACGGCTCCATTGTCTTGTATGACGTCAGTTATTTTTGTTATCAGCAAAGATTTCCTAACTATTTCCTCTACTAACATGACTTCTTATTCGATCTTGAAACATCTTAATAATCAAAATTAGTCAAACGTGTCATTCGATCTGATATTCCATGAGATTGAGAGCCGTTTCCTGGAAGACTCTTTTTAGCCTTAAGTTGACGTGTTATTCTAATGCCGTGGTGAATAATTTGCAGGGGAATGGCTACATGCCTATCGGTGGTGGTGGCTCGAGGGTTCGGCTTTATGAGCGTGCAGCTGATAGCAGCGCTGCTGGCTGACTACTGCGTGCCTATGGTGTCTGGGTACATTGGGCTGGTTATAGGTAACATTATTTTAAGGCTGCGTTGGATATGAATGGATATATAGGGAGAGCTAAGACGATCAAGAAAATATGGATGAACTGTGTGAAAGATGATATGTCTAGAACGGGGCGTGAGTGTTGATTTAATGATAAAATAGATCAGCGTTTCAACTGGGGACCACACATTGCCAACGTGTGTAATAAACTGCGTGCACTCATGGCTAAATTATACATCATTAAAGACAGGGTACCCTATGATATAAAACGTAACATGTACTTAGCGCTTGCCGAAAGTATCATGTCTTATGGTATTACCAGCTATGGGCGCACTTTCCAAACTTACATTGACGACATTTATAAAATCCAAATAAGACTTTTAAAATTAATAGTGCCTCCTAAAATTAAAAATAAATTACAAAATGAAAATGAATTATTTAAATACTGTAAAGTTTTACCCATAGATCTATTATATAAATTTATTATTTTGAAAGAACAATACTTTAGGAAAGAAATACAAAACGAGGAAATATATACAACACATCAAACTAGACGATCCGAAAAAAAGTATCTAAAAAAACCCAGATATACTAATTTTTACGGTAAAAGAAGATCAGAATTTATTATACCTGAACTTATAAACAACTTACCCATGGAAGTAAAACAACAAATAAATCAAAAAAATTTGTCGTGCGTATTAAAAAAATATTTCCAAGAACAAATATAGGCATCTCTTTCTAAAAATATTATTTATTTGTTGTTTTTATTATTTAAGTTTTTATTTATTATGAAGTCTTTGACACTCTGCCTAACTCACAGAGGATACAGGCATGATGATAAGCTGTTCACGCTCTGCCGACTCCGTAAGAGATGGAGGCGTGACTATATATTTGTAACAGTGGAGCAGCCTGTATACTGTGTCCGATCCCCTCCTTGCGCATCATTGGAATGCAGAATACCGGTCGGCCGACTGGTGTACGAGTGTGCTGTGCGCGTGCGCTTTACGCTGCGTGGGGTGATCGTGTGTGTGTTATAAGATAGATATATGAGTTGTTTACGTGTGTTTACTGTTTTAGTTTAATTTAAGACTTAACTATAACTATTTGCTATCCACACAACTCCCAAAAACACTGGGACAAACCCGTTTGGGGTTTATCAGTGTAATTTATATTTTAAGTGTTCTGTTTTGTAAATTAATGTTTAAAAAAAAAAAAAAAAAAAAAAAAAAAAATGGCTGACAGGGATGAATGGAAGAAGAAAACATACTGCGCCGACCCCAAATAAATGGGATAAGGGCAAGAGAATGGCAATGG
>JARACY010003474.1:0-32985 GCA_029255725.1 Scrobipalpa atriplicella | reverse complement strand
TTGCGTTTAAGACTATTATATAAAGTTTAAATAGATAGAATCATTTTTTTTTATAGGAGTCGCCTTTTACTACCACGCTACGAAAAATGCAAATCTTCGCACTTTACGTAGAGTTGGCATGGTAGATAATTGATCTTCTGACCACTGCAAATTGACGATCAGATGATTGACACACAACAGAGAGCCAATACTTTTTCATATTTCGACTTATGCCTTGGAAAAAGATGTTTACCGGCACCTTGTATAGGTAAGTATCGGTCATTAGAGATAAGTCCCTCCCTATAAATGTTGAGCTCGTAACATCGGCACAGATTGTCGAGTGGGTTTCGAGTCAACCGAGCCGATATACCCTGGCGTCAGTTTATAAACCGCCTAATACTTAGCATAGCATAGCTTATAGGCCTCTGACATGGTTTGTGTAACAACCACTATCAAAAACAGCGACTGGAACCAACTGCTTAACGTCACCTCCGTAGCACGGAATCCTTTTTCTTTTCGGACAATCAGGTTATTCAGCCTGCAATGTCCTAAACAAACTGGGAAAAATCTCACAAAGTGATAAATTAATAAATAGGCAATTACATTTGTGTTTTTCTCCCTGGGAATCGAATCCAGAACCTTCGGATCGAGTGCCCATGGCTCAGACCACTAGACCACGGAGGCAGTCTAGTGAGGCTGCGGCTCTCAGCGGATCAGGTTACCACATGCCGGTACACCAGCCGAGCAGCGCGCTGAGAAAACCAACCAATGGTTACGGGGTGGTTACGGGGCTGAGTGAAGATCGTTCGGTCTAAACGCATCCTTGTCACGCTGGCCTAAAGGAAACTCAACATACGTAACGGCATAACGGTTTTCTGGTGTTCGATAAAATAAATTGTCGGATCTGTGTGATACCTTATAGATAACACGAAAGAATGCTGTCGATTCTCGCGACATCATTCTAATTCTTATAGCGCTGTCACTTTCTTATTTTACGTCATAAAAGCAGTCTTACGCCAGATTAAGAATGTCAAAGTCCTGTGTTTATTTGCTATCCTGTTCTTTTATCAAAGAGAGAGTTCTTGTTCTTGTTCTTGAGAAAGTGACAGCGCTATCTTAAAATTAGTGCGTCCAGAATTTCCGCCAATGATCAACGGAATTAAACCAGGGTTTTTATCTGCCCGAAAAAGTCTGTAATAGGTAATTCGTAAAAGCTAGGACTCAGGTGGGTTTGGCCCCACTACATTTTAAGTGATTCTTTGAAAATGGATAAGTACGACGACGTATTGTTTCCTCTTGGCCGTACATAACTTATGTTTTTACCTTCGCAGTCGACTATTTGACTTTATAATAGAGTATGCTTCATAAACATTTCGAACCGCATGATATTCCAAAAGAAATATCCATATCAATTAACAGTTTTTCATCAACTAATCAACAACAAGCTGTTAACATGAACATCCTTAATTACCAGCTCGTGAACGAATGGAAGCTATAAACAACAGCTTCCTCTTGTAATAACACAAAAATATTGCGTAATTGTTTCTAACCTCCACAGCTTATGCAATTAATATCGTCATTAACTCGATATCGATATCGAATGTCGGTGAGGTGTCGATAGTCGATATTTTTGTCTGGGACAGTGGGCCGGGGGCAGTGGTGCGCGAAACCTCTCCATCACACGTCCAAACGTCGTGACACTGAAGCCAGCGTCAAGGTTGGCCGTTTAGCTCCGATTACTACCCCCTCTCTTTTGTTCATGATCTGACTAACTGTCTCTAGGGGTACGAGAATGTTGGTATTATACATTTATTAATTTTGGAGATGATTCCCAGATAAAATTTGCCTGTAAGGTACGTGTTTTACCGTATCTTGTATGGTAGCTTTAAAAGCAACAAAATGTCGATTCATGGTTGACATGCGATTAAAAGCATTGAATGTCAATTTTAAAATGAACCCACAATATCGAAACCGCACTCACTCCAATCCAGTGAGTAACCATATCTACAAATAAGTGGCCTTTTATTTCAGTGGCCACTTATTTCAACTGTGCCGTATCAGATGGCCAGGCTTGACCAAATCACAACACACGTCGACAAGCAGTGACCAGCGACCGCAGGCTTGGTGTCCCACCGTATTTGTCACCACTTGCGTCCAAGTTAATACCCTGGCTGATGCATTGGCGACAAGAAACTTCGATTTACATCGAGGCCTTTGTATAAGACTCCAATAAGTGCGACAGAGTGGAAACAGAAGTGAATATTGAACGAACAGGTTTATCATTTGTCGTCAACATTTTTATCCTTCTGAATGAACCCAATGAGTTTAAGCCCCGCTCGCTCCCTTACATATAATACCAACTTCGTATCATGTTCACATAGCCTATTAAACACGCGATAAGCATCTAGATGGATTGAGTATTGACCACAGTTGGTTTTTGTACCGGGTTTTTATGGTAGCACACAGTAGATTATGGAAGGATTCATTTGGTTTATTTACACACCGAGTAATTGAAATGGAATAATTACTAACGGCAGGTATACGAGTAAAATAAAGCTTGGGGCAGATCGTTACAAAGTGACACTGACATTGGAGAAAAAACAAGTAGCAGTGTGAGCAAATATTTGAGATACAGGAAAAAAAATTACGTCTTCCGAAAATTAAAATATTCTGAAGATAGACAGATATTTATATCAAATAGTCTTCGCTTTATAATCAAGTAGTAGTAATATCCAATCCATAGGTACTTTCAATGGCATTTTACTCGTTCCTATAGCATAACGAGACTTTACAAGAGCCATAAATAAGTACCTAGCTATATTAGTAAGAATGTTACACCAAAGCATATTTTTTTTCATAAATTTATGATTACACAGTGGAGTCTTTAAGCTTTACTAAGGCTTTAAATAATATAAAAGCAGAAAAACATAAAGCGTAGTCTCTAGGCAAATCAATGGTCCGGAAAAAGACAGACTTGCGTCACATAACGGCATAGTGCATGCACCAAGCCTAGATAGAGCAAATAAGCGCATCACAATCGCTCGGCTTGATCAAACAAAGAAAGTGCAGCGAATGAACATAATCGTTCAAATGAGACACGTACGAGTACGACTTGCATACGCGATGCAAGGAGGTAATTTAATCGACCATACATGCAATCCATAATTAGATATGTTTGCTCAACGCAGGTACTTGCGCGGGCAAAGAATTATAGATACGAATGTTGCTGGCATATAATGTAATAGGTATTGTGTTAGGATCGATATAAATGTTTTAAAACAAGCAAGCTAGGTACTATTGATAGGTGATGATGATCAAGTCTACAGTAAAGCTTTCAGTTTCTCAATATAAAACCAAACTATCAGGATTAGTTAGGTGGGTGGGCTGAAAAACAGCATTGGGCTGTGCCCATACCATTTTTCCACTATGTTATTTGTTTCCTTAATTTCCTTATTGTTGTGTGTATTATGTTTTGCAAATTTTATGTTTTGTTTGTATGTTTATTGTTTTGTAAATGTCTGTTAACGCATGTAATTTTTCTTGTAAAATGTGGAAAATAAATGTGTTGTATTTGTATTTGATTAGTTTATAACAACGCACCTTGGTACAAAATTACTTAATCCATTTGCAACATTGATAACGATTCTTTATTTGAAAAAAAAAACATATTATGGCTTGATGTTACAAATCTAAACAAAGATGATAAAAATAAAACAGAAGCAATTTTACAATGAGATCAAACGGAAACGGTGACATAACCAGAGCAAACCGAACCGAATCGACACCCGACACCTTGTTAAACTATTGGTTAATGTATCGATGGCGCGTAAGACGACTCCTCGCACCCACGTAGAGATAATGGTTGACTGGGCTTTCGGTATGTGGGCTATAGGTACCGTTTATTACTACTAGGAAATTGAATAAGCAATATTAATATCTAGGGAATAGGCATCAGCGTTCTATGTGGATGTACCTAACTCACACTATGCTCATACTCAACTCACCAATCCGCCTGCGAAGCGTAGTGAGTATGGTAACTAATCTGGTACCCTCATCGGGCAAGACCCATGTTCAGCAGTGAACTGTGGCCGATCAGATCACCTACGTTACGTACCGAGATAATGGTTGACTGGGCTTTCGGTATGTGGGCTCTAGGGAGTTCTAGGTACTGTTTATTACAACTAGGAAATAAAATTATAATGAGCAAGTACCTACTACCTATTTAAATTGAGAATTGCAAGTAAGATTAAGATTATGCAAGTTCCGCTGATGGCTGTTCATAATAAATAACCGTAGCTAGACATTATGTACAGTACAGAAAGTGGGTTTTGAAAATTAAACGAATGAATCCAGTACGAACAAATAACTCTACATTTTTAAGCGAATGCATAGGGCAAAATTCTATATCATTGTCAGCTTCCAAGTTTTACCAAGACTACGCATGCCTGTTAAAGATATACTTAAACTATATCGATGGTTCATGAGATTAGGTGCTTTAACCCTGACAATGTTTGACTGGGTCTTAGGTGTGTGAGGGTATTAAGTAGTTACTTTTAATTTGCAACTTTGTATTACTTCCGCATTGCGAGCGATAAGATCGATTATCACGAGTTAGGAGAAGTGATATTATAACAATGTGATGAGAAGCAGAAGCCGAGCCAATCCCCCTGTCTATAACCTGACTTATCAGTCACGGATGCGCGAGCGCAGTTTCGCGGAGACCGCAGCAGCTCAAGTTACGGTCTTCCAGCGTCACCGCAGGGAAATCCACTCACCAGTACATTTTTGGCTTCCACAGGATCTTAACCGCTAAAAGGACCCATTATGACGGGGTTGAGTTACGGCCAATGACCCGGGCCCGGCATTGACAGGTTTAGACCAGGATAGTTTAAGTATATACTCGTATTTATGAAATTTTTATTGGAAAGAATTGGTATTTGCTGACTCTACTTGAATTTTTGTGTAAAACCAAAAAGTATCCTATTGATCTAAACTTTATGGACCAGTTTGCAGAACTAGCAAGAGGACAAATCAACATTCCAATACTTAATTCCATGCAAAACGATTTGTTTTAGCACGTTAGCCCACAAAGTAACATCGCGTATTAGAGTGCTTGCCCACCGTTAATTCCCTCTCATGAATAGAAACGAGCCGCGCGCAAACCATTAATAGCTCATGTTTTTGCCACCTACACTATGATTACTTCTTGTAAAACGGTTGTTTCTTGCTATTATTCAGTGTTTTGCGAACTAAGTGTTCCAACTTATGCATTTTTTCACAGTAAATTGGTTTCTGCATCATTAGGCAGTGCGTCGCGGACGATACCTATACGAGGCGGTTTGCAATTATGATTTTTAAACGTCGAGTATTTTATTACTAGTACGAGAACTGTAAAAATGCGGCGCGTACGTAATGGGACGATAAATATTTATTGGGTTCGGCGAAAGAAATGTTGAGGAAAGCTCGCATTAAATGTAAGATTTGCAACTTGACCGATCGAGCATTGCAGTTTGTAGAATAGAATTTACTTTATTGCACTCATTTTCAACAAGAATCACACATAATTTCTCATTTAGAATAAAAATTTAAACTATAATCCTTAGAACATTTCCTATGTTCATTACTTAGTTACGAAACGAACGAACTAGAAAAAGTAAACGAGATGATGTTACAAGATTTACTTTTCAGATAGAACAAAATAACTACAGCTAAGATAATTCTGTTATAAAACTATTAAATACATATAAAGTAACAATGCACCGTAGCAATGTGATTATCCAACACGTAATTTACTGCTGCAACTAAGGCCCGTATTTATAATCAGCTCTCAAGAGTGACATCGAGTTGGAGTCTGTATCAGAAATGTCATTTCAGTACAAAACGGTCTGTCAAATCCACACATAATTCCTTAATATTGATATCAATCTTGATATCGCTTTATAAATACGAGCCTACGCTAGATAATCGGAGGAAGATACACAGAAATGATCTTCAATCCAAAAAAACACAGCTATGTTCACAGCGTGAAATACACTTCTGCGAAACCAAAGATTGAAGCTGAATTCCTGTCTTTACATAACGTGTCGATGCCGTGTTGCAATCGCAATCATAAATTCCGTGTTAATTAATCTATAATGGCCGAGTTTGTATATAACTAGAGCTGGTTAATGGTCTGAGAAACCATCTATTGCGCTTAATAGTTCTATTCATAAATATCTAGAGTTAGACTAGAAACAATACATGCAAAGTACAGTCTGACAGTATTAATGGGTACAACGACCGCTACTGAACATCATCGATAATAGCAGATAAATTACGAGGGGTAAAAACTGAATCTGTTTACTGTAAGACAGAAGTTTTTGTGGTAAAACGCCGGCGGCTCGCTGTAGTTATCGCCTTTTACGAGGCTAAGTTTTATACAAGAACGACATGTCTAATTTACGAGGGTCCGTTTCATACAACTATTATTTACAAGTAACATCGATGTACACTGCGTTGCTTGTTAGTACAATAACTCTTATCAGTTTTATAAAGGCTAGGTGGCTTCGCAATGTAGGTAAGTACATCATATTTACTTGTAAATTGTAGAGTTATATGAAACAAGGAGGTAATAGCTAAACTAACATTATATTCTTTATGTTAGTGTTGTTGTTAAGTGCTTTTAGCCTTATTCCTGTAAGAACTATAGCAAAATACAACTTTCTACCTAAATATAATTTGAATGGGAAATACGATTTAATTCTAACATTTGTTAAAACTAAATACTTCGGAATACATTAGTTTAAATCACTTATTAATATTTTAAAGTTATCGTTTCTCTTATCTTAGCTCATTGTTTTTTGAAAAAAAAAAAAACACAAATTCTTTGTAAGAATAAGAGTGATTTTTCTATCCCACTATACCCAGCTTTGTCGCTATGTGATATAATTGATAACATTTCTCGTCAACTCAATTACAGTAAACGGGGCGAGTGAGTCTGTTTCCAGCTCGTACAATCGCGACAATCATCCGGTACATCTTACCAACAATCATGATTACATATTATGATGTGCCCATGAAACCATGATGCTAAAGGGAAAATACGAATTAGGTACTATACCATCGGGCGATAAAACTGTATTTTTCCTATGCCGAAATTAATATTTCAAAGATGTTACTACCTTGGCAAACAAATGAGACGTACTGTCAATTTCATCGTTCAAATAAATTGTATCCAATTTTTGTAATTGATTACTTTCAAAACATTTTAATATAACAATCATGTGTTTTTGCTTTATTTTGTAAACCGTTGTGTAAATAACAGAAACTGCTTAATGTGCTTTTTGTGAAATAAAGTAAGTATCGTTGTAAGTACACAGTGGGTAGGTATTAATACACTACATAAGGGTTGGTTATTATTAACTTAATTATGTCCGTATTTTGCATAAAAGTGCAGGCAACACAGGCTTTTAGCTCACTTCCCACGTCGCGGTTACTGTTAACCTAACTGCCTCTAAGCGAGGCGGCGCTCGTAATCATTAAAAATAAAAGTTATTGTTGTTACCAAACGTGTGAGAATGTTTAATTAAATAAGTGGGATAAACGGAACCAACTACACATTATAGCAATGAAAGTGATGACACAAGCCCCGAAATGAGCCTCATAATGATATTATAATGTCTTAGACTTCCCAAGCTGATAAGAATGATTAGACAATGAAAATGAATTGCTAAGATACGTAAAAGAAGTTAACTATGCAAGCGTAGGTGGTCTAGCAAGCCCGCGGTAAAAATAAACCTGTATTGTTTTAATTAGTTTGTTTTTTCTCGTTACGACATTTCGTTTTCCGTCTCGACAAGGGGTTAATCGCTCAAATGGGCAGGTAACACACCACATGCGTCGATAACCGATCCGAACACAAATAAAAATTAGATGTGCATCATTTGACGTGTATCCTGGTTTGATGGACAATTGGTTTCGGGCTAGTTTCATTGGCGTCATCTGCAGGCACGCCCATAGCTCGCCACTGGAAGTAAGCCCTCATTAATGAGTCGAGTTCCAGCAAAAAAATATGTTCGTCGACACAATACGGCGCATGACTCGACGCTCCGCGATCAATTATTAATAAAAAGCGGGCCGCTTCATTGAAAGGGCGATTAGCTCAATATTTATATGGAATATTCGGTATCAACGGCGCTTTGTGCTTGTAATTCGGTGGGTCGCGGTCGTGACGCGGCGCTTTGACTCTCCGCCGCCCGACGACGCCCGACGGCATAGACCAACTGCTCTACAGTCTACACACTTTAGACGAGTCACAATTACAATAAATATGTAATTGGTCATTTTTTGCAGAATTACAAAATAGACACAATCAAATTATCTGTCATATTAGGTAGCTGCCGTCTGATTTCTAAGGTCAAACTTTTGGGAAAAGCAGCGGCAGGACATAGATTTTCAGTTGCAATTTCAAAGTTTTGTTTTGCATTGATTTTGCAAGTTCAACTTCTCAAATTTTGTAGACATTTGATTCTATTAATCGCATGCGAAATTACTATCCCGATTGTTATCGTAATTACCATATTTTCCGTAATACAATTTTTAGAACCATCTCGGAAAATTTCTTGTTTAAAAGCTATCTTGCGCATCGTCTGAAGGCTGTATATTCATTGCCGGCGGCCACCACGCTCGTCTCATTGTACTACCGAATTGACTCGGCTCTTTGAAAAGCCTCCGCCGTGAAAGCAGCTACTCCGGCATAAATTCATTTAATCTGATACGTTTCCTCGCATCAATCACAGCACGTTCAGCGAATTATGGGCGAAAATTAATGTTATATCTCCCATTGTGATAATACCGCTACTGGATTAAATATAAATTAGATTAGATTATACCGTGGCCGCGCCTCAACACGTGCGGAAAATGGAATAAAGTATTGAAGAAGCTTTGGTATGCTACTGTTGTGAAGTTGGCCTCATTTAGTAGGTTTGAGAATTTCGAGCTGTGACTCCATTCAGACGAGAGTTTTACGCACAAATTCAGATATCACAGATGCTACGTTTTCACTTTTCACTACCGTTTGGCAAAATATTGGTTTTTTAAACTCAGAAAAACTACCAATCAACAGCAGATTACATTTAGTACCGATTCTTTTAAACAAAAAGTCTGCAGCTTAGCTTACCGATGTTTTTGGATTTTGTTAATTACAACAAAAAGTCTTCTTTAAACTAGCCATGTTGATAACCGTAGACCAACGGTTATCACCTAATACCTGTATTATGTGCCTGTATGGAAGAATAAGCTTTCGATCAGTTTTAGTATTAACCTAGTTTACAACAAATCATTACAGCTTAAGTAGCGAAATGAACATACGGAAAGCAAAACAGAAGTTAAGAAGAGTATTCATTCCTATTAAATTCTCCACCAAAACAACATCCAAGAAAGTTTCGGCTAAACGGAAACATTTTCTGGCAACACAAAAGATGATTCGCACCGTCGATTCATACGAACATGACGTTCGACAGAACGATTTTTCAGCGAGCTGATGGTAATGAAGTGGCATTTTCACGAGGTTTGGCGCCGGCGGTCGGCCGCATGCAAATTTGACGGGTAATGACGCGCGAAGTAACGCACAACCAACTATAGCGCAGATTATCGCGTGTTCCCATGTTGGACGTGTAATATATCGGTTATGGTGAAAGTTGGTTGATATAAGCTTCCAAGCGCATGGGTCTGATAGGATAACTCTTTAAAATGGATATTTTTAAACGTGTACACAAAACAACTGTTCGCCGTGGAGCCGTGAGTATGTTATGGACTATGGCTCTTTACACATTTTTGTTTATGTCTGAAAATTCAACTGCATTTTGGACATCCGAAAGCATTATAGGTAATTTCATTTTCACTCTGCAATGCGTAAAACGGGTTCAAATCTGAATAAAAAGTCACTCACGCTATGATAACAATAATAAATATGTAAGTCTATCTTCTACTAACGTGGATATGAAACGAGGTGAGGACGTACAACAATCAAGTTATTTGAAATCGAGGAGCAATAACTGTATAAGTATTGTATGTGAATTTAATAGCAGGTTCCCACCGGACGCAGATATAATTTTTCTAAGCACTCTACCTTGGTCCAAAGTAATCAATAAATAAAATAAATGCCAACGTAATGAATGCTAACCGCAACAAATATGACTCACGGTACGAATCATTATTCCATTAGGGCACTGTAAGACCTTTAAAATTTGTCCACGTCACGATTAAGCCATCCAACGCGGTTTGTGAAGAAAAGCCCTTCAACCTTGAAAAGGCAGCAGATTACGCCATGAAAGCGCCTCACAATACTCTTTTAATTTGTCATTATGCAGCAATAAAAACATGGTAAATGAGAACGACAAAAAACTCGTTCAGGGTCTGACAAAAACCGCGAGTTGGGGCGAAATTCGCACATCATCCCGCCGTAATGACGGCCGCTTGAAAAAAATTTAAATATCAAAAGGCCGGACGGGGCTCGGTAATGGTTTAAAATCATTTTTCATTCGAGTCACTCGTGAGTCAGAAATGAAAACGGTAGCCATCGGCCTCACTTCCATTAGCTGAGACTCGCGATTAGAATTTTGGACCAGGGCCATCTTTCATTTGTTACAGACTGCAAAAAGGTGATCAATTACTGTGAGATGGACGAAACAACAACCGTCTTCGGATAAAATAAGTTCTTTTAATATGTTATTTACAGATTAATCTTAAATTACATGATTTTATTTATTTTTCTTCTTCTTGCCTGCGTGTTCTAGAGGAGGCAACCCACTGTCGAATTCACTCGCCGTGTGCATGGAGCTCTGTTTGTTTACTATTCTACCTTTCAGCGCACTCGGCTTGATTTTGGCGAAACTGCAACAAGTACGAAATAGGGTAGAATTTTGTCTAAATTGTACATTTTGATCAGGACGCAAAATTAATAAAAAAAAATAGGAATAATTTGTAAGGAAATGTAAGGAATTAAAAATCGACAGCTATAACTGTAACAAATAATGTTCACGGCGTATATAAGCTTTTTTAAACTGAAGTAAGTCAGTAAAATTTAGAATTTAGAAAACATTTTCACGGGTTTCTTGCCACGTTTTATTTGTGTTTCCGATATTTAATATACTTATTTTTTTTAAAACATGAAAGATTAAAATTAAGAGACTATCAGACCATTAACGATTTATCATAATTTATCAAATTGCTAGCTAAACCTATGATAGTAACTCACCCAGGCCTTTTCTTCTCCTCCTCCTCATGCACAGTCAGTCTATTCGTAGGTTTCTCTTTTTTCAGACCAAGCTCCTTCCTAGCTCCTCTCGCCAAAGCCCCCGGGGTGTCTCTAAGGGCGAACGCTTTGGCTGCGTGGCCCAAGTAGAGTAAACCTATGATAGTAACTTAGTAACTCACCCAGGCCGTTTCTTCTCTTCTTCCTCATGAACAGTCAGTCTATTCGAAGGTTTCTCCTTCTTCAGACCAAGCTCGTTTCTAGCTCTCCTCGCCAAAGCCGCCGGGGTGTCCCTCAGGGCAAAGGCTTTGGCTGCGTGGCCCAGGTGGAGCTGCTTGGCGTCTAAGAAGGGGCGCACGTCGCGAGGGTAGCCCGAGTAGAAACGCACCCACGATGTGTATGCTATGAATAGAAATATATAGCTGTTAATAAAATATACCTACCATTCACTGAGCCGCATGATTTGATATGCAGACTGTTACAAATATAAACTTCTTCTAGAAAATGTGTCAGATATGTCTCTTAAAAGCTACGCACACGCCACGTAGGTACACGCTTTCGGTTCGCTCTTTCATATTTGATACTTTGTACTTTATATTTCAGCTTCAGTCTGTCTAGCACACTACCTTAAGAAAAATTTACAGGTCTAAAAACGTAACCGCAATTTGGCAATTCTTTTCAGGTCTTTGTAAAATGTTCCTGTACATATTTTTAGTTTATTATAAATAGGCTAATTTTTTACATTCTTAGATTAATAGAATCCACAAACAAACATCCGTGTCAAAGTGCAACTATTACGGGAAAAAACCGCGGCCTCTCCTTATTACAGCGAGGCAGTATTTAAGATCTATTACAGCTATAATGCGTAATATCTGTATAAATAACATGAATCAACTCACAAATAATTGCAACTGAATCATCATAATCGCAGTTGATAAAGGTAATCACATGATAAATGTGCTTCTATGAAACAAAGAATGCAGAAAACAAAGTATTTATTTTTCAAATTAGTAACCACCATTCGAAAAATAAGTACCTATACCTGCCAGATACCTACCAAAGAAATTCTGACGCAAGGTTTGTCCATAGTAGTCCAGCGTGGATCTTATGGATTATGGATTTTCCTTGACATGCTCGTAATTTATTGATTGATTATTATTGAATAAATAAAAATGTTTACAGAATTGTATTCTGTGATTGTATTTCTTAATTTAAACGCTAGAAGTTTTTACATAATGATGAACAAGAGAAGCAGCCTATTCAGCAGGTTGCTGAATAGCTGCTGGCAGCTCAGAGGGTGGATCGCGGTCGACTGGCGATCCCGAGAGCAGTTGAAGTCGATCGTGGATAGGTCCTAGACTCTGTTGTAGTTAAATGAAGTTGGATACTACATTATTGCGAGTCCACGAAATATGTTCATATTTAGGTATGTACTAATATCATAGTGAATATAATATACTTATATTATGTTATGTATGTATGTATATAAGTATTCAAGTTTTTATTTTAATATTTCTAAAGTTTTTATGCATGTCAGTATTATCATTATGCATGTTGTTTTTTCTTTTCTTTTTTTTTCTTTTTTAGAATACTACGTAATTATTTTTTTTGTAAAGGGTTTAAATGGATGAACTGCCACCTCCTAGTCATTCACTAGAAGTAACTAGTCCTAGCACAGACTCCGGTCTTTTTGGACTGTTACTGTCATTTACATTATATAAATGTTGCTTATAGTGATCGTGATCAGTTTTGAACATAATTCTGAACTTTCTTAACTTTGTATGATGTAATAAGAACGATATTTTATGAATGTCATAAGTTATAAATAAAATAAATAAATAAAAAATGTATGTTTACCTCGACTGGCCCTGGCCAGCCACTCGTTGTGACTATGCGCTACATACTCGAGCCGTGTCTGTAACGCTATGGCAGCTCGCGCCGCGTTTGCAGTCGCCGGTGCTACCGTGCGTAGTGCTTCTAATGCTCGGGACTCGTCTTGTTGTCTTAGCCTGTAGAAAGAGGACCATAATAAAGGAAACTACGACATCCTTCGAATCAATTCTCAAGCAAAGATTGTGTAAGTACTAACAGAAGTATTGTAAGAACAGCATAACATTCCAACTCTTATTAGTTAGGTAGAAGCATAATTTTACGAAATGACAAAATAGTGAACTTTGCTACGCCGTAGCCACTCTGCCTACCCCATAAGGGAAAAGCGTGATTTTATGTATGTATGTATACTCTGTTTTTTTAACGTTGCGTTATCGATACAAACTTGTTTTGCGGTCCATAAACTACTTTTTCTTTACAATTTTAAAGAAAGACAACCGCAAACCATATGTTTGTAACAAGGTTATTGTCTGCGGTTCCGAAATTTGCACCTCTGCTAAGTTGCAAGGAAATAGCTGTTTATGGGCCGCAAAACAAGTTGGTATCGATAGCGCAACGTTAAAAAAACGGAGTATATGTACTTATGTAGCCACTCCCTCCGAATGGGAGTCCATTACCAGCAGTCAACTGTTGCTGATGAAATGTCTAGATTTAGACACGCGGTAGCGTGTCCAGCCAAGTTCAAGCCGAGAACTGGAGGGCAGCACCGTGTGTATATTTACAGGAACCATTTGGAGCCACTTTTTACCCCTTCATAACTCAAAAACTATGAAACATATACACACCAAATTGGGTTTATATAATGAGACCCCCAATATAAACAAGTAACTTAAATTTCATAAGCATAGCTTAAACGGTTAGATAGATATTGAGGTCAAAATATCGTCATTTTTATGATTGACTGACTGACATATAGATCAAAAACCTAACCCACTTCCAGATGACCTACAAAGTTCAAATTTTGTATGATGACAGATTATAATGATATAAGTATGGAAAAAATCGAAAAAATAAAAAAAAAACATTTCTTTGAACCCCCTCCCATACATTTCTATTTTCTTTACCAACAATAGTTCCTTTTAAAACCGCTAGATGGCGCTAGTAGGTTTTTAAAACTCGCTATCGTTGTGATTTCGGCAATGGTGAGAAAATCACTTCAAGTACCGTTTTCAATGGAAAATCGTCTAACAAATTGTAAGTTTACTGTAAAATTGTCTTGTTCTTGTCGTTGTTTCGTTTAATTGAAATTCGTGTCTATTCTATTCGGTCCGGTCTCTCATTGATGATAGTGGGATTTGTTTGTCTTGTCCTTGTGTTGTGTCTATTGGATAGGTTTGTTTGAGTTAAAGAAATCGAATTTGATTTAGTTAGCTACTTTTATTAAAAACTGAAACAAATAAAGTTATTGTGAGGATAAGAAATAAAAAGGGGTTGGAAAGATGACGTGTCAAAAAATTGAATTGTTGGTGGGTGACGCGTTTATATTTCATAAAATAATTAAAATGCCTGGCGATGGAAGCTGTCTGTTCCATTCTTTGGCATTTTCAGTATTTTGATGTACGGATAAACAAAAAGCTAGTGATTTGCGTAGGAAAATTGTAGACCATGTAATTAGTAAGTGGGAAGATTTAAGTTTGTATACTTGCGCCCGAAACGGCGACCCTTACGACTCGGTAGAAGAGTAGGTATATAGAGCCTGCATGCTTGTTTCGACTACGTATGGAGGGGTTTCCGAATTAAAGGCTGTTGGAGAATCTAGACACAATTTTTTCCATTCACTATAATTAAGTGGGATGTCATTTAACAGGTATTGTAAAATTATTTGCATTTAATGTCACCGTTATTGAAAAAAATAATACGATTTAGAACCTAACCCACTTCCAGAAGAGTTTCACATTATACGAATAATGGTAAATTAAAATTAAGTACAATTTTATTTACCTACAAAAAGTAATGATATCCCACCAAAAACATAAATGTAAAAATAGAAGCCAAGTTCTTGATAGTTTGGTGCATGGTATGCACAAAAAAGTTGTGATATCAAAAAAGCGGGCCAAGTCAAGGGTTTATTAAAGTAATTCTAAGCTCTTCAATAAGGTATCATTTCAATTGACTTGGCCGTTGTAGAGAATAATACAAACTGTCACCTACAACACCACTCTACAACGGCCAAGTTCCATGAAATGATACCTTATTGAAGAGCTTAGAATTACTTTAATAAACCCTTGACTTGGCCCGCTTTTTTGATATCACAACTTTTTTGTGCATACCATGCACCAAACTATCAAGAACTTGGCTTCTATTTTTACATTTATGTTTTTGGTGGGATGGATATTTACAGCAATAATTTACCTGATTCGTTTCTGTTCAAGATGCCTGACGAATTCTACCTCGCTGGGCAGCAGGAACATCACAGCAGCACCGACGTGCGCGGCCCGACCGGTTCGACCTACCCTGTTAACATAATTTCATATGACCGTTGAGCGTCAAAGGCTTAGTAAAAGTCTGATACAAATTAACGCGGATTTTAGATAGGATTATGCATAGCAGATTATTCTATTATGAATTTTGATAATGTAAGTACCTGTGCACATAATCAGTGGCTGAAGCAGGAGCGCAGTACTGCAAGACTAGGTCCACCCGAGGCACGTCTATTCCTCGAGCTGCCACATCCTGAACATAAACACGTATTTGCATCAAAGGACGGCACTCTCCCAAGCAGCCACTTTCAGTCGCATGATCTCCAAAGTAGTAACAAGCAAATTACAAGTCGTCGCCGTTCCGTAACTGTTACTACGCGTCGCGACTGTGTTGGCTTTGGTAACTAAGTGTGGTAATCGTGTATACACAAGGCGACCGAAATAAGTTTCAGTAACAATGTATGGTTGCTGTGTACACACATAACTACAACGTTACTAGATTTTTGCGTACACTTATTTTCATAAACTTTTGCGACCAAATTGTAACTAGTGTATACACTAGTTTTATTTTCAGTTCTTGTGTGGTCATTGTGTAGTAATTGTGTAGTAACTGCATAATTGTAATTAATATAGCGTGTGGTAACGTTCCGTAACTGTTTATAAACAAACATCTGTTAATATCTCGTGTATTTGAATGCAATTGACATTTTAAGTGCTTGCTTCTCAAACTGTACTGATAGTCCATGGGATGCTCGCCCAGGGGGTACCAATTTTCCTTTATACAGTCTTCTTCTTCTTCTCAGTCGTACACTCTTGACAGAGTGGTCGTGGTTGCTCCGATGTGTACTAAGTTGAGGTCTCTCTTTATACAGTAGTTGGACATAATTATAGGGATGTAAAAAAACTATGCTTGCCATCTCCGAGTGGCAGCTAACAAAAATGGCGGCCAATTAAAGATGGCGGATATTTAACTTAGTTAACTTTGAGTGCATATTTTTTTCTTAATACCGTAGTTAGACAGGCTTATAAGAATGTTAAAAAACCTTATTTCTGATCTCTAAGTAGTATCTGATAAAAATGGCGGCCAATCTTAGACAGAAAATGTTGATTTCCATAATATCAACTGTTTATCCGATTAAAGTTTTTATTTTTTTATTTTTAAGGTCTTACCATATACCCTAAATATTGTCTTTATACTGTTCCTGAAAAGTAAGCCGTTAATTAGTTATTTAAAAAAAAATGCAAAAAATTCACTTTTGTAACTTTTTAATTATTGTTTTTATACAAGATTTATTGGTATTTATTGTTAAAAAATATTTTTGCTATATACTTTAAGAAATTGCCTTTAATTTGATATATATATATAACACCTTTAAGTTTTATTTTCCAGTTGTCCATGGGTAGACTGTTTTCCGTTCGTTGCAAAATTTCTATTTCGCACTTTTTCCTAGTGCGTGGCCAATACAACACATTGTTTTCGAAGTCAATCCAGGTATCTGGCGCAATGGAAACAAATTCCGATCCACCTTTACCTGATCCACCTGTGGTTTATACCACTGAAAACGGCATGGTTGGAATTCTGGATTTTAGTTATGGACAAACTTTGAGATTCGCTGTAAAAGAAAAAATACAATGGCACCATTTTGAAAATTTAGTAACAAGTAGACACAGGTCGACATAAGTAGACACAATTACGTAACAATGTAACCAGTTCGCGACTACAATTTTTTCACAAGGTAAAATCTATTTTGTTTTTGATTTAGCTTTTTTTCAGTTTAATTTTGCATAAGTAATCGAATTTTAGCATCAAATATGTCTATATTTAGGAAGAGAAGCTTTTGATAACTGGAAATGTAGAGATTTCTTAAATCAAAAGGGAGCAATCAAATTACTTAATATCAGTTTATCAATCAAATTACAATTTCGAGGTGGCCCTTTGACATATTTCAAACTATATTGCCTTATTACACGACAGTTTTAACTTCCCACGTATATTTTATGTATTCAAACTTCTAAATATCAATAAAATCTAAATAATGTACTTACTCAGGCAAACAATGATGGCGAAAAACTTAAAGTTTTATAAACTGTCACTTCAAAATGACGTCCTCAAGTTAAGAGCAATGAACGAATGATTGAGTCGGATTGAGTGAATGTTTTCTAAAATCTGGTTATAAACTGAGAACAAAGTGTACACACAGCGACGTAACCGTGTGACCAAAATGCGACTGTGTACACTCGTGTCCATTCTGGTCACCAGGCCTAAATTGGGAAGGAACAACGACCAAAAATGCGACAAGAATGCGACTAAACACAATTAGTTACCACACAAAAGTGTGGTAAATGAGTAGTAACGGTTACCAATAATGGCTGCTTGGCTTGCAGTATACGACACTGATCCTTAGCTGGCCAAGTGCTAAGACGATCTCAGAATGTGTAAAGACGCCGCCGAAATGGGTTTGCTCTTGACTTCAGTCTAGGCCGGAGGCTCGGAGGCAACAGAGACGGAGTCAACGATGGAGTAAACTCACCAAGAAGATGCCTGTTCACTCTAACTTTGAAGTGTTAGGGGTTGTACATATCCGGAAACACAGGCTATTAGGCGAAACGGTGCTGTACCATATGTATGCGATGAAACTCTAACAGTTTATATGTATCAAAGCCAAGATTATAGTTTCAATTAAAACCACCAAGCGATTTGAACTCTCCGTGGGAAACACGTCTCTAGCAATCACCTTTTAAGAACAGGAGCTAGCTTTATTAAGCGCATATTAGTAGCAGTACAGATAATACAACATTACGCTTGTGGGAGTGGTAAGCGACCGCCCGCCGCGCGGCAGATTGCTACAAAACCTGCCGCTTTGTGTAGCCCCAGGACAAAGACCTTTTCAATAAACTATATTTTACAAATTACAAGTACGATTCAATGTACATTGCGCAGCCTTTAGGATATAGGAGGATTAATTCACAAACCACCCCCGCAGTGTACATCAATTTTATTTATAAATCGTAAATGGTAGCTGTCTGAAAAGGGCCCCGGACAACTCCAAGCCGTTTTAATTACATTTACATAAAAGAAAATCAATAAAGAACATGTTGAATTGAGTATAATTTAATTTTTAATACAAAGCAAACGAATATAAAGTTTTAATTAGGTACGTAGCCTTTACCGTTATCTTAAACAAACCCGTTAGAAATTTGAATAGACTCATTAAAATTGTAAATTAATATAATCGGAAATACAATTACAATTCGTCAAACTAAACTCGTATGTACATATTGTATACTCGATCATATTGTAGATATAAGTTATCATCAAAACTACAACTAAGTAGGTCTTGTAGGATCCCAACACGTCCAGATTGATCTAGTCTAAAACTTTGATAAAATGTACAGTACAATGATACAGCTAACTACTAACTACTAGCCTGAAATTAGCCTGAAATTTAAACATCACAGTAAGCGCTGCTATAGTAAGATATTTGTAATCACTCATCTATCAGTGCTGCGGCGGCGTTACAGATGTATTCGTAATAAGTACAGATAATGGAACCTAATCGACAGTATTGTGTCTGCCGCCTCTGTATAGACCGGCGGCATAGTCTCAAGAAAGTAGCCGTGATAGGCGCGACCTTCGTCGTCCATAGCTGGTTTTTGAAGTCAACGCAGTAAGTAAAGCCGTAATGGATGACGATGATGCATGTCTCAAAGAATAAATCAATAGAAACACTCGCAGCGGCATGGCGGCCACTGAAGACGGTCAATTAACAACCTGAACGGACGGTAAGCGGTCTCGAAATCCGGCCATTGTGGCTGGATTACGAACGTGATGAACAGTTTGTACATGTTATATTGACAACATATGTAGACATACAATAGGAGTATTCACACTTCGGAATGATGACCTTTTATGTTGCGTTGGCTACTGATGGAATGGTTTTCAATCAATATGCATTCACAAAGCAGTCGGCAAGATAAAAAATAGGGTGTCAGATAAGTAAATCTTTATAAAGACTTGATATTAATCGTCATCATCTTCAGTCATCCGTACTGGCGGAATGGTCGTAGAAATAATATGCGAGATATATTATTTCCATAAACTAATACAAGAAGTAGAAACTGAAATACGACAAGCACACAAGCCGAAAAGTTTATACGATACGAAGTTAAAGATACAGTTATAGTTAAAGAACATCACAAGAAAGAAGAAAGACATAAATTGAATACAAAGTTTCAAACATTAGCAAATATCTCACTTACCGTACAAATAAGAACTCCACTCCTGGCCAGTCGGAATTGTTTAAACACCTCCATACGTTGCTCGTGAGGCATGGAGCCATGTAATTTGAACATCTCTATCGCCACCGGCACTATCCCCCCTTCTGCTGGAGCCTCATAGTCTACTGCCATGTCTGAATCTGATGATGACTCCTAATAATCACAAAGCAAATATAAATCAACAGGTTCTTTAACTTGTATGTTTTTCTAACAGTATTCGACATTCTTACCTCGTGATCACTTCCATCCTGAGCTTTCTTTTTCTTAGCTTTTGATTCATTTTTACCCTGATTTTTCTTTATTTTAACGTCTTTTCCTGTCAGTACACTTTCAATCAAATCGGCATGATAGTCAACCATTTCTAATGTAGCCATGAACACTATCATCTTTCCACCTTTCTTATTCAAGACACAATGTTCGACTATTGAAGAACAGAGCGTCACTAATCTTAGCTTCATTGGAACTACCAAGAACATCTGATTCACAGATGATGGCAACACTAATTCGTCTTCCACTATGGCACTTTTCACAGCTTGTGCAAACGTGTTAGTAGTTCCTGCAGCTGAGGGTTTCAATTCTTCGTCCTCATCAACAGTTTCAACTTTTGGTTTCTTTTCTTCAAGTTCTTTTTGTACTTTGAAATATTCATAGTCTGAGTCACTATCACTGTCTTCTGTGGTATTATTGTCACCTGCTTTAGGTTTATTATCATTGACACTACCATCACTGTTTTCAAAAAGTTCGCGATGTTTTATTCCACTAAAAGCTTTCAGTCCTATAAATAATTGCATTTATAGTATGTGAAATAAAAAATATATAAGGGCTAGCTTACTTAAAAAATGCTTACCTCTTTTTATTTCCACATTATCTTCTTGGTCATTCGAAACATCTGCCATCACACCTTCAACAGATTTTGATTTTTTTTCCTTCTTTTTGGGTGTCTCTTCTTTAACCGGTTTTTCTTCTGTCACTGGTTTTGCTTCTTTTTGTGGTTTTAAAGAATCTGCGACAAGTGCTCTACCTTCCGAAGTATCTACAAATACAGGATCTACTAACGTAAGACCCGCCAAATTTTCTACTGCCTATAATACAAAATTTGTATTGCCTTAATTTCACCATAATTATAGGTAGAACACATAAAATGAAACAGTTTCTTACTTTCACTTACCTTTGTCAATGTTGCTGATAGTAAAATAGTCTGCCTTTCAGTAGACAAAAATACTTCTGTAAGGTGATGTTTGATGTCAGTCTTTTCATCGGTTATTTTATCATCTTGTGTTGCTTCAGGATTCTCATCATCATCAAAAGTTTTCTTAACACTTTGTTTCATAAGGGCCATAGGATCATAAGTCGCCGCTTTTTTGTGGTCTACAATAGCTTTTACAATTGCTGCTACATCTTTCTCATATCCCATGTCAAGTAAACGGTCAGCTTCGTCTAATATTAGACAACTAAAATCATGAATTTGATACATATGTATAAGTATACTAGAATACTAATTCACAATAAGCATAACATCACAAGGCAATGCAGGCTAAATTTATTAATTTATACTTACTTTGTTTTATTGAACTTCATAGTTTGAGTGTGCCTGAGATGGTCATTGATTCTTCCAGGAGTTCCAACAAGGATACTCAGACCTTTCCTGAGTACTGCTTTCTCGGCTTTTCTCTTCTGGCCACCACTTAGAATACCAGGGACAATCCAAGTGAAGGGCTACACACAGAACCACTCTTCAATTAACAAGATATAGGATAATAGAAATTGAATATGTATTTGTGATATGATAAGACTTACTGTATCTTAATCTTTTAAAATTAAAATAATAAACAAGCATCAATTTTATTAAACTAAAATACTGTACAGGCTCCAAACTTTAGTTAAAAATTATCATTACTATTAATATTATTAATTCGAAAGTAACTCTTTCTGTCTGTTTATCTATCTGTTGCTCTATCACACTTAAATGGCCTAACACATCTCAATAAAAGGCAGTATGGTAGATGGTATCCTAGAAATGGACTTAACTTAGTAGGCTACTTTTTGCAGAGGAAAATACCTTATTCCTACAGAAAAACTACTAGGTGGAAAACTAAACTAGTTACATTATTATAAATACATACCTTAACTAATTTGATAAACAACTCATAGGTCTGCACCGCCAATTCTCTGGTTGGCACCACAACCACCACTCGGATTCCATCATGCCGGTTAATCTTTGGTCTGATAGCCTGCAAGCCTTCAACTATTGGTAGAGCATATGCTAGAGTCTTGCCTGACCCTGTTTGTGACCTACAAAATGGAAATTCATGTTCATGACTTAAAAAAGAGTCCAGCACATTCAAATCATATAAAGAAAATTATAAAAAGTACCACATTTTTTCTAGATAGTTTTTACTCCTTTGCTAGTGAGAAAATATTTTAATTTATGGTATTTTTGTGTAATTATCATTACAAGGTAATTTACCTGATCAAAACATCTCTTCCTTGCAATATGACGGGGACAGCATTTTGTTGTACCGTCATGAGAGTTTTTAAGCTGAGATTTTGTTGTAAGTTTGCAACACTATGCGGATGTATATCTAAATCAGCAAATGTCTCCAAAGAGAATACTTTCTCTACTATGGGTTTCACAGCTCTCTGGCCAACCTTCGGAACATCTGGATTGTTTTTAAACAGAGAAGATATCCAGCCACCACTCCGGGGCCTCTGTTGTTTTACTTGAATGTCATCGCTGAGATCCTGGTAGTTTTTTCCTTGATATTTTCCTTTATTCTCACTTAAATCACGCAGGTTTGAAGCAAAATCACCCTTTTTTGATGGCGGCGAGACAGTTTGTTTTGCAACTTTGTTTTGCGGTTCTCCGTCGCTTTTATTGAACGATAAGCTCTTTTGGGAGAAATTTTGAGGTCTCTTTCTTGCTATCGTTCTGCCAGTAAAGTTCGTTTGTGCAACAAACTTATATTCTGAAGCGTTCTTTTGAGTCGCAGCAACTTTCTTTTTTTCCTACAAAATTGTATAGTTTATTAGAAGGTACTATCTATCGTGGCATGTAAGTAATGTAAAGTAATACATACCCTTTTTGGAATAGATATATTTAGTTGTAAATCATCCATTTCTCTAAAATAAACACCAAAACACAATTTTTTGAGGTTATGCGCACACACGTATGTTGACTGTCACTTTGACACCTTTGACATGCGCTGATTTCTTCAACGTTTCGTTTCACGTCCCGTTTGCAATCACAATACGCCATAAAACGAATCGTGTTGTGAGTTCTTGATTCTAGACTTTCCACTAAGTCGAAAGTTGTAATTAAAATTAAAAGTTATAATAAGTAGGTAATTCATATATAATTACTAAACTACTTAACTATAAATAAAATCACTGAACTTCCATGCTGGACTGGGAGTGATAGAAATACATAGAATGTGCCAGCTGCATCTCCTCCTGTGCATGCTGTAAAAATCAGCTAAGAAAATTGGGGGTTTCAATCAACGACATAGGTAATAAGTCGCCGTTTTACTTATTATAGGTATCGTTGGTTTCAATGTAGGTATTGCAATTTAGGCGATGGGCTGACAACCCGTCACTATAGCAATCATCATCTGTATTGACCCTCAAAACTTGTCTATCCTATGTTTAGATCGTTTTTGCTCGCGGCAACTGTCCCTTTCAAACCAATGACAGAATACGCGCTCTGTCCTTTTCTAGCATGGGGCTGTTTCAAGCCGATTTCATATATTTTTGCATATATCTCAATGTATACAAAAAGTATTGAAAAACAGAGTTGATTATGATGTTCTTCATAATTATACGGTGATTTCGATATAACATTTGCTGTTTCTAAGCTCATAGAAATGTCACAGTTGTTCAAATTCGGCATTGAGACGCCAGATTTTCATGATATTTCTGATGATTTCCTGGTGTAATCATAGTATTTTTAGATTATATCTATGAATCTAGTTGTTCTCCATATTTTAGAGAAGCTAACCATATATAGATTTATTGAAAATTCAACTATTAACTATACTAACAAAGTCAAATGCCAGACCGTGTTTAGCCCGATTTAGAGTACTTCCCTCCTTAATATTTCGCAAACTTACAACTACAATGAAAGAACTATATTCCATATTATATTCATAATTTTTGCATTTATAGTTTTGAAGATATGACCACCAGATCAAAGTGACAAATACTGCAACTTTGAATGCAAATATCGCGAGAAAGATTTTTTTTGTGATTTTTTTTGTTAAGGAAACCTCCATTTCATTTTTAAAGACCTGTCTAACGATACCCCACTCAATATAGTTCAAAAAAATTTTTAGGCCTCCCTTTCACTTGTATGGGAGGGGGTCCAAAAATATTATTTTTGCATTGTTTTTTTAGATTTCTAGATTTGCGTCATTATAATCTGTCTTCATATCTTCATGTTAATAGGTGAAAAACTGAGCTTTTCACAGGGGCTCGGCATACAGACGGACGGACAGACATGGCGAAACTATAAGGGTTCCTTGTTGACTACGGAACCCTAAAAAGCTCTAAGGATGAAACACGCGTCGCGGATGAGAATTTTAAGTAACCACGTGCCGACACGTGCCAATACTATATTTTTCTTTGCGGTGCGGTGTATGCTCTCCAAAATCCTATGTTCACGTACAACCCTCTATTGAACATAAATGCTTAAGGCAAATTATGAAGAAAGGGAGTTTAAATTGATAACAAAGTTGTATGTTAATAAAATAAACTTGGGCCAAGATAAATGAAAAACAGACGCAGCCTGGTAAACTTGTCGATCTCCCTATCCCGAAGGAATTTTTTTTATGTATCTACTAATACTTTTCTAGGAAAATAAGCACTAACCCTGCCATATACCACATACTGATATAGGGTACCTATGCACATGCAGTCAATGAACAACTCGCACCAGGAAATTATTTCAGCAAATGAAATCAAATTGGCTTTTCCATACAAAACAATCAATGGAAAAGTTTTTTTTTTTCATGGTCTCTTTTCACAAAAAAGGGTAAATCCCATGTAAATCCTCAAAATCTCGCAAATACTGGTTTATATCTAGGTACTCGTAATCCCAAGTCATTCGCTTGATATTCAGAGCGCAGCATATCCTCGTAGGTGACGAGGGCTCGGCCGGCTCAGCTCAGGGCTCAGGGGCGCAAGGGCGGAAACTGAGGGCGGAAATCACCGCGACGGACTGGGTGACCCTGCGACCTGTGCGCTCTTCACTTTGAAACTCTAAACTGCTTATCTTTAACCTTATCCTTATCCTTAACTAACACATGTATTTTTTTCAGAATTTAGATCTCAATATTTTTAAGTTTCCTATCGTTTTCCAATCTTGAAAATGCGGCGTTTGTTGAAATACCTCGCCTTAAACAAACAACGTTTTTTGGAAAAATAGGTAGCATGCATTTCTTATTTAGTTTTTATAGATCCGATAGGTGAATAAGAAATTGTTTAAAGATCAACTTGTGGAAAGAAATATATAGAAATAAGGCTCTAATGCTCTGAAGTACTTAATTAATGCTCATTACGGAAAATCTACTCGATATAAGATTTAAAAGGCGATGTCATTACAAGGTCATGATTATGACAGGACAAGTGTTTGCCCGTCAATCAGTCAATCAAATGTTGTGAAAACTGGTGAAAACAAACAACTTGGATTCTAGGATTTATAATATACTTAGTTGATGATATAGATTCATTTTAATTTTATTCTATTTTTGATTTAGCAAAGGTAGGTACGAAATACATACATACATATAATCACACCTTTATCCCGAATGGGGTAGGCAGAGCGTAAACGACCAAAGAAAAGGTCGTTCCGCCACGTCTGACAAGTTTTGAGGGCAATCTCAGACTGAAATATGTATCGCTATAGTGGTTGTCTTTATAATATAAAAAAAGCATATATGCTCGGTGGGGTTGTCAGCCCATCGCCCAAATCGCAATACACTGAAACCCTCGAATCCCTTAGCTGACTTTTACAGCATGCCCGGGAGGATATGCAGCTGGCACATTCTATGTTTTTCTCTCACTCCCAGTCCAGCATGGAAGGAAAAGCATGGTACAAAATACAGTATTTTTAAACTGCCTCTCTGTATTTCTTATCTTCATTGGTTCTCAAATAAATTATCTACCCATTGGTCCACAGGTCACATTAACTGAGTCAAAATGCCGATGTCATGCAAGGAAGCTATCGCAGCGTGGGAGAAGGACAAGAATCAGGTGGCTGCGGAAGCCGAAGTGGTGGAACTCCAGTTTCGATGGCCCCCTATTGAGAAGATGGACGGGGCGTTGTCCACCCTGGCTGTTTGCAAGTCAGTAATTATTTCAATATTTAATTCAATAAGGCCCGTATTTATAATCAGCTCTCAAAAGTGACAGCAAGTTTGAGTTCGTATTAGAAATATCACTTCAGTACAAAAGGATCTGTCAAATCCATACTTAATATTTCTCTCACTCTTGAGATCGCTTTATAAATACGAGCCTTAGTCTTGGTCAAAGTCAGAACAAGGTGGAACTGCATTTTTGTAAAACTAAAAAAATTGTGTCCCTTGCAGAAAGCTCAGCCTTTCCACCAACATGATCGACAAGATAGCTGGCATTGCAGGGATGAGGAATCTCAAAATATTGTCTTTGGGACGAAACTACATAAAATCTCTTGCGGGAATTGTAAGTCTTATATGTTTTATGCATTATGTTTTAAATTGCTAGAGAACCAGGCAGGACAGTCACATGGATAAATTTAAAGTTTTAAAGTGTTTTTCGTGCTTCGAAGGGTACGTAAATCCATAAATTCTATGATTTCTTAAGAGAATACATAATATTTCTATCACCAGGAAACCGTATCAGACACCCTCGAAGAGCTTTGGATCAGCTACAACCCAATCGACAAGCTGAAAGGCATCGGCGCTATGAGGCAACTGAAGGTGTTCTACTTAGCCAACGCACTCATCAAGGAGTGGGTAGAATTTAATAGACTGCAGGTGAGACTCTGAATAAAGAAATAAGATTTTGGACGGTAGTAGTAATCGATAATCATCTGGGCTCTTGGGCAAAACTCTCTGGGCTCTCTCAACCGTACGTATTTTTTTTCAGATGGGAAGTACCTCTAAGGATGTCCAAGGCATCCACCGGAGCAAACCCATCAAAACCTTTACATAACCATATTCCAATATTAACCAGTGGCAGAAGTTCGTCCTTTTTTTTAATAGTCCTAATTTTTTAATTTATCACAATGATGGGAGTTGGGGTGTGATGATGCAGACTATGATAGAGGCCCACTGGCCCAGGTTATAGCGTTCCGGAAACGTGTTTATATAATGTTACCCACTGTAATAAATAAATTTAAAAAAATTAAACAGATCCGCAGGCAGATCTCTGAATATGAGATTATTGCCAGTCACCCTGATATAGCTTTTGTCTGACACTTTCTTGCAAAAATTCCTTTGCTTTACAGGATTGCGGCAATCTTCGAGACCTGGTGTTCATCGGCAACCCTATAATGGAGAACCAGCCCGACCTGGAAACTTGGCGCACGCAGGCCAGCAACCGTCTTCCGCAAATCACCAAGCTGGATGGAGTTCCCATCATCAGGCCTGAAGAAGATTAGATTTGTCTTAACTACAATGGATGTCCGTCTCCTGTGCGAATTTATTATGTTATTTTAGTATGTTATTTTAGATTTTAACTAATAAATAATTCAAAAAATAATATGATTTTATTTAATATCGAAGAAAGATCTATATTCCTATTCCTGTCCTAAGAGCCTGTAGGGATGGTCGCGTATGCAGAATTTTATTTCAGGAATGCTTAGTAATGTACTACGTACAAGTAGGAGTCTTGGTAAGGTATTTATATTTATATTTCTAAGAGCTTTGGATCAGCTACAACCCAATCGACAAGCTGAAAGGCATCGGCGCTATGAGGCAATTGAAGGTGTTCTACTTAGCCAACGCACTCATCAAAGAGTGGGTAGAGTTCAACAGACTGCAGGTGAGACTTAGAAATGCACTTTTACCCGATTTTAAAAAAAAGGGTTCTATGTTCGGCTGTATTTTTTATGTAGGTAATTAGGTATGTTATTTCTCCGCCACTTATATCGATCTTTTGAAGTGGTCACATACAAGTTTCACCAAAATCGGTTTTTTAATAAGTACTGCCTCTGTGGTCTAGTGGTCTAAGCTGTGGGCTTACGATCCGGAGGTCCTGGGTTCGATTCCCAGGGGGGGAACACAAAGTTGATATTTGTCAATTTATCACTTTGTGAGGTTTTCCCCAGTTTGGTTAGGACATTGCAGGTTGAATCACCTGATTGTCCGAAAAGAAAAAAGATTCCGTGCTTCGGAGGGCACGTTAAGCCGTCGGTCCCGGTCGCTGTCTTTGATAGTGGTCGATACTGAAACCATGTCAGAGGCCTATAGCTGTGCTACTAGGCGGTTTGAAAACTCTGACACCAGGGTTTATCGGGTCGTTGTTCGACTCGAAAATCCACTCGCTAAGAAGAATAAGTAGATCACCGACAAAATTTTCGATTTTCTGACCATCGGCATATCTGCGCATTTACCTGCCTCCTACCGTTATCAACAGGATTGCGGTAATCTCCGAGACCTGGTGTTCATCGGCAGCCCGATAATGGAGAACCTCCCCGACTTGGATGGAGTGCCCATCATCAGGCCTGAAGAAGATTAGATTTGTACCAACTGTAATGGATATCTTTAGCCAATATGTTACTATTATGCGAATTAATTATGTTATTTTAGATTTTAACTAATAAATAATAATTTAAGAATTAATAATATTTTATTTAATACCAAAGCGCAAAGCTCTACGCAACTTACCTCGGAAGAGTAAGCTCCAAATCGAACTTCGTAGTCTGTGTTCGTTCATGGTGTTCATAGCGTATCCGTGCGCGTTGACACGATAATAGTGAGCTCGGACCGAGTGCACTCGAAGTACTACTTGGACGCTACTCGTATCGTGTAAATGTAAACATGCTTTCTCGGAGTAGTTTTCGTTGCCATTGATTGGGATACATGGAGCATATATGGACCCCAAAGATCAATATTGAAAACTTTTCAAGAAGTTTTTATTCTGAGCATAGAAATCGAGCGTCTTCTTCTAAAACATCGTCTAAATTTTCAAAAACTCTTTTGACGTTATGAAAGCCAAACTTCAGTGGCCAAACTAAACAGAACCAACGTCATCTTAACTGTCATTTTGGCCAAGTAATTTCGGTGTTATCCAACCTACTAAAATTGAATTAAAATTATTCACAGTTCAATTACTGTTACATTATTGCAATGGATTAGTATAACAGTTACCACTTCAATTCTACACCCCAAAATGCCGTCATAACTGAACGAAATGTATCTCCACCTCCCACAATCCCATCCCCAAATCTAAAGCCCTAACATCCTGAACTGAACCCTCCAGCTATCTATGGCACTAAGACCAACGACTTGTAGAGAAGCTATTGCTGCATGGGAGAAAGAAAAAGGTCAGGTAGCTGCTGAAGCTGAAGAAATCGAGTTGCAGTTCCGATGGCCTCCAATAGAAAAGATGGATCCCATATTATCCACTCTCACAGCTTGCAAGTAAGTAGTACATCATAACTTTTTAAACACTCGCGATTATTTTCACTCATTATACTATTTTAAACGTGTCAATACGCGATACGTTTTTAGGTAAAACATAGGAATTATACCTTTTTTCCGACGTTTCGACTTGGTTTCACAACCCGTGGTTGCGGGTCTTAGAGCAACACAGCCTTCCGCTCCGTTCCTGCTCTAAGTTGCGGGTCAACTGTTTTACTTATACGTATCGCGAGTTTAAAATTGAAAAAAAAACAAGTACTTACTACATCTTTGAAGATATACCTAAGCATCCGTAAAATATTTGTGGGCGCAAATAGAGGAAATGCAATATTTTCCAGTTTAGTTTTTTTGTAATTCAAATGCTTTGACATATTCCTACACACAATAAAACATACACTATTAGAGATAGATAAGATAATCGACCTCTAATAGTTAGTTTTTTAATACTTTCGTGTCTCGTTTTTCAATTAAATACTTACAATTCATATGTCGCAGGAAACTCAGCCTTTCTACCAACATGATTGAAAGAATAAGTGGCATTGCTGGCATGAAGAACCTTAGAATTTTGGCCTTGGGACGCAATCAAATCAAGTCGTTGTCCGGTATTGTAAGTCTAATTGTGTTCTTGATCTTTTAAAACACATCTTCGGGAGCATTCATAACTATTCAAGAATTATCGCTACAATGCGCTACGGCGTAGTAAAACAGCTACAAATACCTGCAGCTAGTTTTGAGATATAAGCATCAATCAACAAAAGCTGGGGCCTATTTCATAAAACTACAATCACAATTTGACAATGACAATTCGGCGTACATTGCGCAGTTTACTTGCTGACATGATACAAGGAAGATTATCAGCTGCGCAGTGTACATCGAATTGTCACTGTCAAATTGTCATTGTCAGTTTTATGAAATAAGCCCCAGCTTTTGTTGATTGTTGCTTATATCTCAAAACTAGCTGCAGGTATTTGTAGCTGTTTTACTACGCCGTAGCGCATTGTAGCGATAATTTTTGAACTACGTAGGTTCTTTATTTCATTTTACGTCTTTTGGAAATTCAAAATCAATTTTCCTTCAAGTTTAGTTTTTTATTTAACGATGCGTGCGTTGATCAGCTGAATTAATAGAACTACCTGCCAACACTGAGTGCCTGTCAATACTGAACAACTATCAACGGTTTTTCTTTTTCAGGCAATGAAAAAAAAAAGTGGGCGGTCACTTTGTATGAAAAAGCAATTTTTTTTTTTTCAGGGTAATAGTTGTTCAGTTTGGTTGTCTGAGCAACCCTTATCGGTTTGCGAGACGCTGTCCCTTACACCCCGTATTTGCTTGGGATGATTCCCCACATTATGATCTTTCAGGAAGCAGTCGCAGACACATTAGAAGAGCTATGGATCAGCTACAACAAACTGGAGAAGCTAAAAGGTATCGGAACTATGAAAAAGCTCAGAGTTCTCTACATGTCGAACAATCTTGTCAAAGAATGGACAGAGCTTAATCGCCTTCAGGCAAGTGAAAAATCTTCTGTACTTATTTATTTAAAATTAATTTATATATTTTGGTTTTACAAAATTGCACAAGTTTTGAGATTAGGTATCTCCACAAAATGTAGGTATAATCTATCTAAGTATATTCTATTCCTGTAAAGATTTTATACGACCGTTTTTTTTTTCCTGTCGATAAACTAGATAGCATTTGTTATCCACCAGGACTGTCCAGCTCTTCGCGATTTTTTGGTTATCGGGAACCCAATCTGCGACTCCGAACTCGACATGGAAGTCTGGCGTCAACGGGCCATCAGCCACTTACCCCAGATCACCCAACTCGACGGCATTCCTATCATCAAAGACACTGCTGATCAAAAAGAAACCGAAGATATTTTAGTTGCGAATCCAGAAGGAATTACGAACCAAAATTAATAGGATTCAATTCAGCAATGCGTTCAGCTTTTAACGAAGACAAAATGGGCTTGATTAACGTTTTTTTCGCTCTTATGAAATTTATGGGAAAATCCAAGATCGACACACCGTCTTTCTACATCACATTACCTAAAATATCACCGTTCACTGAAAGGACAAAGAAAAAACGCTCATAGGATTAGAAGAAACAAAAATGTGCAAAATGGAAAAGAAAGCTGACCATAAATCAAATAATAAACAATCTAAAAAATCACAAAGCAATTTTTCAATTGGAACATGCAAGAGTTGTGGGGTTCCTAGTCTGCTACTTCTATGTGGCCTAATCTTCGTTCTGACATGGATATCCTACATAATCATTTGCAGAATGCAGCGGACCTGCCCTCCCCGTCGTCGCTTACGTAGCGCTTGTTAAACAAAATCATATTCATGCAATAAATTAGTTTCAGATTTTAATTTTGTTTCTTTTAAAGATTTTCATTTCACAGTTTTCTGGCCGACGCTTTTGCGAAAGGGAGATTATTGCAGTCAGGCTTCAAGACAGTGACTGAGGTATTAGAATTTGCGGGAACCACGCGGCAAAGCGTCAATAAGTTTTTTTTTTTAAGATTCTTGTTTCGCCACGTCTGAAATTATACCTATTACGGAAAATTTCAAAAATGTTTGTCCCAGCAGCAGTGAAATCTTCTTTTGCTCCTTTAACTGCTTCTAATACGAATCTGCTAAAATGCGAATCTGCTATAATGGGTATAAATGCGAAAAGGTTTACAATTTGCCCCTCTCAGAAGAGGAGCAGTTGGAAATTGCATTATGGCTCCAAGTCTCCAGTAAAATAGTATATTAGGCAACGAGGGAATAAAGCAGTGTCTAACGTCACGGGCAGCATATTGAATCCTGAGCGGAATGAAGGATTCTAGGATTAATTCCCGAGCGCAGCGAGGGAATTAAATCTTTAATTCCTGAGCGAAGCGAGGGAATTATGACAAGAATCCTGAATGTAGCGAGGGATTCAAGTCTGCCCAAGGCGAAGACACATTTATTCCCGAGGAGCATACTATATTTTACACACCTACTGCACAGATTACTTAGACGGTGGCAGGCGTCTGTAAGATAATAAAGCTCAGAAATATACCTAATCATGTAATATTGATACATAAATAAATATTGAAAACATACCAGAAGCAACAGATCCGAAAGTCAATTCACACTCACTGAACTACACTTCACGTTCACAATCCACTACCTACGTATTTTTCCAAAAAACGAATTGATCGTATTTAACATATTCAACATAAATAACAAAATACGATAAAATACTAGTCACAATGTCTTCTGGAGTCAAAATATTAATTTCACTCGACAATTTACGAAATGGAAGTAATAATCAATGAGAGAAAAACTTTTGCAAAATCAAACCGCGTTTTCTTTTTTTTAGTTTCTTTTTTTTATACAAAGCAAAGAGCACATACAGATAACTAGTCATACAGCCTTTTTACACTCGCCGGGAGGCGCAGAAGGCGAGTGTGGCAACAGTTTTAATACACACACAGCCATATTTTTTTTTTCTGAAAATTATTTTCTTAGTAGTTCACATGACATTCCAAATTCAAATCACATAATAACCCTTGGGCTATTAAGGATTTCCATACAAC
>JARACY010003473.1:0-32987 GCA_029255725.1 Scrobipalpa atriplicella | reverse complement strand
AATCAATCTCATTCCAATTATCCTCCTCTCCGAAATTCGACTTCATTTCTTTTGAGTGATCAAAACTAGTACCCTGAAACCCTGTTATAACGAAACAGACCTCAGAAAAAAGTACACGAATAATTTCATCATCCACCCTCTTGTTGATTGCGAAATTTCAATCAGCCTCCTAAATGGTATACAGTCTCGCATCGACACTCGAAACCAATTTTTTGGGGTAGCACTCCCACTGTATATTATTCCATTGCTATTCAATTTTCAGCTCTATTGATCTATGTCCACGCGATACATTCGTGCGTTTGCTGCCGGATTGGATATAGGAGGTATAGTCAAATGACACAGATTTATTTATCCAATTCAAATGGCAGTCCTAGTAGGATTTAGTATAGTGAACTTCACTAATTATGAAGGGATAAAGGGCTCACCAAATGGAGTAAAGCCATCTGGCAATTTGTATTATGAGTCATAAACGTTTGATGCAGATTCCAAAGTCGTCGAAGCACAAGATTTTATGGCTTTATGCACTTCGCAAATGCATTTCGCAAATTGACATCCAAGTTTTGAATTATGAAATGTTTTATCAAGTTTAAAGCCTTGCTCGTAAATAATTTTGGCTTTAGATGGTCCGTCGATACTTTATTGAACTATAATTTAACTAGCTAGTTTAATTATTGGTTTCATCACTTGATGTAAGTGGTATTAAATATGTAAGTATGTAAGAATTCTGTCATTATCTACTAAGGATAATTATAATGTATCGCAATGTATTGAAACTATTAAGTTCGTCTGCAGAGTAAATTTATTTGTCAAATTATTTATTACCACTAAAGGTTTGTTTTTCTTAAAAAGTTAAGTGAACAAGTTGGTACATTTTGTTCAGGAGCAAAAATACTACTATTACTTTTTGTTACTAGTTTTTAATGAAGAAATAATTTTAATTGCACATTATTTCTAACAATGCAAAAACATGACCCTTTGGTAATAACTAACGCATCCCGCTGAGTTATAAGGGCTTAGAAATAATAACTACCCCGTAATTCAACTTGAAATAGTGCACCCTTCTTATTTCTATATTAAAATTATCATCTCAAGGGTCAAAGAACACATTACTACATTTTAACATCGTGCTTTCGGCACTTTACTTTGCAATGTTAAGTTTTAGTTATCAAGGAATATCTTTCCTTGTTACTATTCAAAATAACACTCTAAAACATTTACTTTAGCTCTCGAATTCGCGGCAACACTTTTATAACTATCTGTATTTTCTATCCCAGGAGTGTTTGTGATTCAATTTCAACTTTGGCTGTAGCCTCTAGAGCCAATTGTCGTAAGGGGAGTTTTGTCGCTTACGCCATTTTGCCTTTTAGGATTGTTCCGTAGCACGTGCCACCGTACCCCACCGGTACGCACTCGGTACAACCAAGGACTCCAGCCCTGTAATTACACACAAATTAGACAAGATTTATTGAGGGGCGCCGCACCTTGGCAACTAAAAGTACCTACTACGTACTAATAACGGTCGGCCAATCCAGATATTGCGATTAATTTGGGCGAAAAGAAGAAATGAAGAAGGGGACCCCCGGTGATCTTGAATACCGGATTACTACTGAGCGTAAAATTTGTAAAATGCAAAAAATGGTGGGTTGCATCTTTGCCTTTGTCAAGTTTTTGTCAATGACATGACGACAGGGTAACATTAAGGCAAGCGAAGGGCAACCTGTTTTGAAACATGACATAGACAATGAATTGAATGCATATCTTGAAGAAAATTGGTGAAATTGTGATAATGCGACGAAACCAAATGTCCCGTTAACTAATAAATTACGGTGTCAATTAGACGAAACGAAACAGTTTACCAAAAGAGCGATAATAATCTCGATGCATGTAAAACGATAATTGAACGTAAAATAGTCGTAACACACGTTGTGTGTAATTATCGTGGAATTATCGTGTCTCGTGTCTCAACCGACGAATAAACTGATAATCACAGCTTTAATATAAAACGCATCGTAAAAACATTACGGCCGTACAACATTACTGTTAACCCTTTGAACGTTCCACGCGAAATTTGACAGCTTCATTACATCGGTAGATTGAACAAAAGGTGGACATTTAGCAAATAATAATGGCATTTTTAGTGCGGTCTTTCATACTTTATGGGGTGTTTATTGGCCATTGTACGAAGTTTCGCGGCCGGCGCCGGCGGTACGGCCGGGGCACTAAAAATGATTCATTCCCGCAGGTACAACTTATCGGGCTCTCCACGTCTTTTTGGCTTAATGAGCGAAAAGAATGGCCTCTCACTTTCACCGGGATTCCGTCTTATTGCCGCCGTTTTTGTTGCCAAACAGAGTTGGTCAACTGTAAAAGGATCGTTTACCCTGTAATCCGAGACGAATAAATCACAAAAGCGAGTCGTTTAGTCGGCAAAATTAAAAAGACTATCTCAGAGTTCGAAGTTTGGTAATCAAGGACCTCCTAAATTAAATCGTATAAAACCTCGTCGGCTCCTTTACCTGGGCCGGCTCCCCCAAGGAAATAAAAACTTATCATGGAACTTTGTTCCCGGTTATCTTTGGGGCAAGTAAACACTTTTTATTTTATGGCCACCCTCAGTTTTACGATCGGGACGGGCTCTAGGTACTGCAGCAATGAACTGTCTAGAACTGCTGTTTTCATCTATCCAATTTATTTTTACAAGTATCTCTGATTCACTTTTAACAAGGTGATAACTGGAATTGCAAAAATAAAGACCATTAAAATTTTGCTGTTTTGTAAGAGTCCTGAGATCTAATAATGTATTCTGTTCGCCTTTGTTCAGCAATATATAGTAAATACATAATAAGTATCGATATGAAATCACTCATAAAAATATTGACTCGCATAATGCCGAAACCAATTACTTAACCCAAAGATAATTTTATAGCAAACCACTTATCGTGGAATCGAATCAGCCCCATTGCATGCTTTATCCACATTTCAAAACGGCATAAAACCCTATCTCTAATGCTTCCTTATCATTTTTATATTCCTTAAATAGGGTAGAAACATGGCGAATGCATCCCTTGACTAAAAAATAAATCCAGGAAGGGCTATCAGTGTCTGTGATAGGGGAAGATTTATCGTAATGTCAACCTGCCGTCTTGGCGGATAGATGTGTTGGGTTCGCGAGATTGGGCCGTTTGGACATGTGGGGTTGTGGAAGACAGCATTTGACAACAAAATTCATTAGTTTTTTTTGTCACGTGATCGTGAAAGCTGTGTTTAAGGACAGTTTCAAAACATAACCTACAAAGTCAAATTAAGGAACATTTGGTTAATACACACTGAGAAAAATGACATTTTGGCGTAATCTTAAAATATCGTGATATCGGTGTAAAATAGGTGCGTTGTCATAAGAAAAGGAGATAATAGCTCAATATCATGCCATTTTTAAAACGTGTAAGATGTAATCAAATTATTTGGGTAATTAAGGTAATATTATGATGCTTATCACCTTAAAAACTGGTCACTTAAAATAATATTATTTTCTTCATACAACAACACTCAGTAATCGTAAATAAAACACTTTCTTACAAATTTGAATGATACTCATAATTTAGATTATATTTATAAAATACAATGAAAGTGTCACCGTATTTAATGCAGATTTCATATTTTATATGAAGACGTATCTCTTAAAATATACTGAAGTCACCATATTGTAGGTAATAGGGTAGAATACTATAATACGATTACTGAAAGTCATATTTAAGAGGACCTTCATCAACTTTTGTATGATTCCTACAAATTTACGATGACACTAATCAACTTTCTGAGATTTCCTACTACATTAGTATTTCTTTTAACTTCCCTGAGGCGGGATGGTAAATGAGAATATTATAATAATAGAGATTCTTCCATGCTGGACTGGAAGTGATAGAAAAACATAGAATGTGCCAGCTGCATCTCCTGCCGGGCATGCTGTAAAAATCAGCTAAGGGATTCGAGGGTTTCAGTATTCTAATTTAGGCGATGGGCTGACAACCTGTCACTATAGCAATATACAGATCTATCTGGAATAACCCTCAAAACTTGTCAAACGTGGCGGAACGACCTTTGATTAGGTCGATTACGCTCTGCCTACCCCATTAGGGAAAAAGGCATGAATATATGTATATGTATGTATGTATGTAGAGATATACAATATATTTTATTGATGAATTATGTATATTTGGCCATACTCGAGCTTCTGATTACGCACAAATAATCCGAGAGATGTCGCTGTTAGTATCTGAAACGCGGTATCGTTGTGTTCACGTCGTTATCATAAGTAAGCCGGAGCGGTTGGTATCGGTAACTCTGGTTTCCCATCAAAACGTATAAAATAATAGGTCATAACCCAAAATAAGAGGATATAATATTATTTGGTATGCCACCACCGGAGATATGATGACGTCGTCACGAAATAGTAAGAAAAATAATAGGTCATAACCCAAAATAAGAGGAAATAATAATATTTGGTATGATACCACAGGAGATGTGATGACGTCGTCACGAAATAGTAGGAAAAATAATAGGTCATACCACGAGATATGAGGAAATGGAACATAAACAGTAGGAACATAATTAAGTAATGCATACTCATCCCACTAAATCCATGATGATATGTCCTCTTAAATGCCGTTATCATCAGCAACAGTATTATCATCCTTATTTTTGGTGATGTCAGTATGCTCCCTACTTTACGTGAATTCATCATGTTTTAAGCTGAATTCACGTCATCTATCATTATCAGTTTTTTCAGTGCATCTTCTCATACTGAATAAACTACTTATCATACTAAATAAACTAGCTTATTATCATTATTATTAGTGGGGACAACAAAAGTACCTAAATACAAATCGAACAATGTTTTTGCCTAAACTGTTCCACCCAAAAACACTTACTTACAGCAAAATTGTTCACCAATCGTTGTCTTCCAAATCCCACAAAATCCTTGTTAACGCAGTAAGCCGGGACGTTTCTATTTGAGGCAATCTCCTTAATTATTGACTGAAGCGTACGAAATCAATTCATTAGTAAACCGGTGGCTTAACACTATCTGACAATCGATACGAAGTAGCTAGGTGTTCATTTAACTCAGGATTGGACTGAGGATTACGGTGGATGAGTTGCCTTGGTTTGGATTTGGCGTAAAAAGGGATGAACGGCGGTGTAAAAACCAATCATGACCGAAAATTCATAAAACTATGGATCTTCAAACAGACCTTGTCAATCATAAACAGTAAATTAAAGTTTTCAAAACAGTTTTTTATTATGGCTTTACATTTTGATGCATCATCATGGAAACCACAATGATGACGTACTTTTTGAGAGCAAGGCATATGCTATATATTAGCACTCTACTTGAAAAACGTCAGTCATATAATTTATTAGGTGGCTTACATAACGTACCATAGGTGGCTCAAACATTTTGACTTCAAGGTACATTGGGTTTTTTTTTTCAATTCACCAATCTCTCAAGTCTCAAAATGTTTTAGACTTTTTAATTAATTTTATTTAGATATTTGTCTTCATCTAGGTCCATAGGATCCTCTATCGTCGTCCTCTCTTACTTTGCACCGACTTCTATTTTGAGGGGCATTATGCCTCCTTATCGGCACTCGTTAGTCGCCCCTAATAAAACCTCGCCCCTCTAATCTCAAGGGTTGCTGCAGCTCGTCCTCTCGCAAATTTAATAAGAGCAACTTTAAAAAGAGAAACAATGTCCCACGATGCCGTCTCTTTGATAAAATCAGATGCCGTAATTGTTTGTTTAGAGTTTTACGGCGGAGCTTGATTACAAGTATTGAACGGTGTAATTTTATTTTCTTTACGCTCCTCCACTCCCTGGAAAATGTTTTATTCAATTTCATCCATGACCTTCATATTAATATCCCTGGGAATTTTCTCAAACGCTATCACGTGAATAGAATCACAGTTGGAAACTCTGTTCTACTGTATTCTAAGGGTATTACTCAAACTAAGGCAATTAAAAGTTTAAGCTCTATTCATGTGAGCTGAAACGTTAAACATACCAACTTTACTAAAATAATATGCGTTATATTACAACAGAACTTAGTTGAGCGTATTTAATGAATAATCGATAGGTTTGAACGGGCGCTACGCAGTCGGCAAATGTAAAATTTTGCACCCTCCGAGAATAATGTACCTAACCTAGCATAGTTTGTGCTGACTCAACGTCGTAAGTAACGGTTATTTACAGACGGGGAGAAAGGGCAACTTGTAAGTTTGCTGTTTTTACAAGTCGAATCCCGAAATCTCTTTGAATTTCTTCGCTTCGCTGTTACCGTTTTACGATTCGTATCAGGTAACCTTTTTGTTTTGATGCGCTATTTATTTTATTAGTTAAAACTTCTGTTATTTAAATTTCTATAAAGATTTACGTCGATGACATTTTTATCCATTTAGAAGCAATTTGGAAGATTTTCAACACTTTCTTATCAATTCGCTTTTTGATTTTCATTTTCTACAAGTTCACTAACCTTACCACCATTGTGGCCCAAATCGCACATCCCAAACGCTCCACTAATATGCCCTTGAATCAAAACGTAGTTATGTAACCCCAGATTTTAATGAACACTGTTCCAATTTGAAAGTCATTCGCCATTATCGCTGGAATTGTCATCATTGTCATTTCTGACACTGATGGAGTGTGTTTCAGCACTGTCATCGCTCTTATTGGGAAGTCTGTTAGCACTTCTTACATTGTAAGTCCTTGTTAATGGATCTTTGGATAATGATAGTCCGGAAAGTATACTCGTATTATCAGATTTAGGAATATGAATGGGATTGTGCAATTCATTGATATTATTGTTTGTTTCTTCTTCTTATTGAGTGAACAGTGCTACTGATCATTGTGTGTTATGTTTGTCTACTCTTTGAAACAAATCTATTTAATAAAACTACTGATCTGCAGAAGATCGCAAGTTTTATCATTGTTACTAATTTGTAGCAATAGGTACGTTTGGCATATTTTTTAGCGATAAAAACTGTTTTAAGTTTATTTGTATTAAAACTCATTACATCAAGTTTATCGTAGAGTTCACTAGGTATTTGATATGGATTTAGCAAGAGCTCATTCACATTTATATAGAACAGATAAATTATTGCTTTGAAGAAGCCGATACTAAGTATTTTTTACGTTTCTTAGCTATTACAGGTTCGAGGTATCCTTAGAGGAATTTTGATCCAGATTTTGTTTCTCCACTTCGTCGTTTCAAAAGTTGTTGATATCCTTATTGACCTGAAATCAGGAGATAAAAAATATACATTATGTAGGTACGCCAAGTCTCAACTCATGTTGCGATCAGGCATCACCGTACACGATATATTATCCAATAACGTACCTGGAACAACATGGAAGAATGTAACAGTTGATCAATATTGCAGACACAAAGACAAAACGTGTACCAAATGGGCCATTGTTCGCCGATCGTGATTCAGTACTCGAAATAACTATTATACTGGTGGACTGACAGTACAGGCAAGGAAAATTAGAGTATTTTGTACAGGACAGGTTGCATAAAATACAAAGTAATTATTATTTTGAATAATTTACAAATGTCTTTCAAAGAAATTTTTAAATTAACTTTATACCACCAGAATCGAGAACATTATTATGTTGGGTATTTTTTTATCAAAGCATAAACATAAAAAAGTTAAAAGTTATAATTTGGGAAGATTTGAACCGACTATCTTCGGCGAACCATGCCGACGCTCTAATCAATTAAGCCACTAAGGCATCCAAACCACCCTGTGAAATTCGTAGCTTCATTGAAACGTCAATGTGTGATTTTTTGATACTTCGCCAAACAGAGACATGTATAAATTTCCTTCCTATGAATATAGCATCGTTATTTCCAATCTAATGGAGTCGGAAAATTTTAATGTATTTTCACAACTTCAATCATATCCAACAACATTTTCACCAATTCGAAACATAAATTAATTAATCAAATTAAGCTTTTTAAAAACCATTTTGCCAGATGTATTGGACTATACACCATTGGACTGGCTTCAGCTGATAACATTTGAACTCGAGATATGGCTAGCGCTTTGATAAAGCATAATGAATCCTTTAATTATATTTCTCAGAACTGTTGTGTTGTTTTATGAATAGTGTGGGTTTTGTTTTGAAGCGTAGGACTTTTCTTTCTTCAGTCAGGAAACCCGCACACACCCAAGAAGAAATTCAAACGTTATTTGTAGTCGACCAATCCGTACTGGGCCCAAGTGGTCGACTAAGGCCTGATCGCTCAATTCAGGGTCAGCTTATATTGATGACTTTGAAGTAACGGACAAGGGACAATAAAAAACATAGAAAGTTTGTATGATACAAGAATGTCTGGACTTCACCGATGAATATTGCGAAAGTATCACGTACCTTTAAAAAAACTTGAAAAACTACACAAAAATATGAAGATTCGAAGTCCGTCTGTTATCTTTAAACATAAATCAATATGGCCAGCCGGTTCACCTCTTGACCTTATATTTTTTTTATTATTTCCAGAAGGATATAAAGGAAGTCACGACAACGCCAGGTGCGATCGGCTTCGGTTTTAAAATCGTAATTATATATTCCGATCACACATCATGTCTCAGGTGTTACAAGTGTAAGTAGAACAAGTGGTTCGGTTTTGTAATGTAAGTTTATACGCTAAGTATAAATTTTAAAATGTTACTTACATATAGCCACGTCTGTCCATCATGTCCTTACGGGGAAGGCAGATCAGCAACGACCTCATAGTAATTTTAGCCAGATCTAACTAATTTTGAGGATAATTTTAATAAGACAGCCTAAATTGCAATTGCTACATACTGAAACCCTAGTCCCTCTTTATTGAATTCTACAGTAGTTATGCCCAGGAAGAGAATCAGATAGAACATTAAAAAAACATAATATGAAACGTAGGTATAAGGATGGGTGCACAAGCTGTCATACAATTACTAGGAAGGCCAAATCGGATACGAATATAAATATGAGTGCAATAACGCCCTAGCTCACAGAACTAAAGCTATTCTACGTTACTTCCTTGTATCCAGCACCTATTTGCCAAAACCAAACCGTACCCATGCGGCGATCGGCCGGACAGCAAGTTGCAAAGTGGCAACTCGGCGACTTGATACTCCCAGGTCAAGTGTGAACTAACAAGTGCAGGAGCTCAACTTTGCACAAGGAGCAATCAATGCAGTTGCTAGTTCCTTTATGTACAAGTTGGATTTTTGAAAGTTTGACTTGTTGACCTCATTTGGTAAAATAATGTTTATAAAATGGGTCGAGAAAAGAATTTTATCAGTTTGGCTTGGTTTCGAATATTCAACTGAACTATCCCACATAAGAAAGTTGTTATGACTGGATAAAGTGAACTATTGTTTTTTTAAGCTCAAATTTAAATCTGAATATAGCTTAACAGAACAATTTCAAGCAGAAACACTTTGTCGTGATCAGATAAAAATTTAAGACGAATTGGAAAATAAAGTTTCAATAAGACCCCTAGAAATTTATAATGATTGAATTGTCTACCTAATGCCTCCTGTGTGAAGTTTTTGATTTATATATTTACTTGATTGTTAACATAGACTGTGTGTATTATTCTCATTTAATCACCTCATCACCCACCATATACCAGCCATGCACTTTTGTTAATCGTTTTTGGGTCCGACGTGTCGTATCTCTCAATCTTCGCCCAGGGGTATTCAAAATATAATTATTTTTCCCATATTCCCGCTACATGACAGTATAACACGTCGAGGGTCCTAAGGGCTTATAGTCCCGTCAAGATCTACATCTGTGCTAACAAAAGGTCAGATCAATCTGATTTTTTTATATGTTGTTAAGACTTAAACCAGTATTAAAATACCAGATTTGCAATTTCCAAAGTGCTTGGGAAAATTCTGTGTGCTCGAAAAACCATAAAATTTTCGGTATTTTTTCAGTTTCTGCTCAATATTTTAGTGAAGGAAGGGTCTAACTGGTATAGTCATTATGAACACTCTAAAAGTAAATTTGCTACAATCTGATACTAAGACGATCTCTATACAACCTGTGATTCCCAAGATACAGGTCTTTAAAATTAAGATTTTTTTCCCACAAAGTTAACTACGAAAACCTACATTGCGCGTAGCCTGACACGCACTTGACCAGTTATGTGTGAATTTTATTTGTAAATATTAAGTGTTTAATATATAAAACCGTCAAAACGTACAAACTGTTTGAATCCAATATTGAATATTTTTATTATTTCCGTTCCGTTTCCGTTTTTTAGAGAATCACTAGGCCTACAGGTACAATTTTAGTCTTAAATGAAAGCTTATTAAATTAACTATAACTTTATTATATATAAAATTTGAAGTGGGATGCGTATTTTGGAAGATATTTTACAAAATAGGTCAAAATTGTGAAGAAAATTCACTTTGTGGGAAAAATATCTTCATTTTGAAGACCTGTATCATGAGAATTACTGATTGTATAGAGATTATTTTAGTATCAAATTGAAGCAAATTTAGTCTACTTTTAGAGTGTCCATAATGACTATACCAGTTAGACGCTTCCTTCATTCAAAAACTGAAAAAATACCGAAAATTTTATGGTTTTTCGATCACACAGAATTTTCCCAAACACTTTGGAAATTGCAAATCTGGTATTTTAGTACTGGTTTAAGTCTTAACAACATATAAAAAAATCAGATTGATCTGACCTTTTGCGAGCACGACATAAGAGGTCATGTATAACTTGACGGAACTATTACCTACACTTTTATTTTTGTTACAACCCTTGACTAGATGAGGCCTATAGATTGTTTATGTTTTGGGTAAAGTATGATAATGATCTATATTACACATAATAAGTGATTTAGGTGTGAAAATTAGATAAAAATCTCAATACCTTGTTGTGATTTCTTTGACCATACTTTCTAGCCAATAGAGACCCTCAATTACCTGGTTTCTTGATAATGTGTTAAAATTAGAAAAAAAAATCTTGATAAAGGTACCTATAGATATACCTAGTGCATTTTAAATGAATATAATTGTGAAGAGATTAATAGCGAAGTTTCAAAACTGGATCGATTAGTTAATTATACTTACCTCTCAATCTATAAAGGAGGTACCCGTTTTCGACATATTGTCAACTCAATTTAACTTTGAAGATGTTTTGAAAATCATGGAAACACTTTGTCCATGACATTTGACGAGTACTGACATAATTTGATAACTTTTAGGCATTTACATTCAAAACTTAAACGACGCTATCTCGAAACCTAATGATTTTCAAAACAACAGTCAAAACATTTCAAGACACATTTTAAAAACCAGGTTTAGGAAAAGATACAACATTTTCAAGAAACACTTTTTAATTCACAAATGATACTCATTTACAGCGGATATATTTCATAATCACTATAAAACACAACTTGCAACAATAAACTTGTTTTTAAAACATTTGGTTTATCTGCTGCTTTAAGAATATCACCAATATAGTAACCCCATACTTTTTTGCCATTATATTCTTCGGGATATACACAAACTACGTACCCAAATAAGACTACATTATAGTCAATTTCAAAATCAATCGTTCTTTTTGTTACCCTCAATCCATATTTATCGATATCTTCTTTATTGTGAACAAATTTTGTTCTCATATAAACGTACATGTCTTCAGTGACATTTTTTCCATATGGAGCAACAAAACTGCTGTTAACCATTGAGGATCGATCCTTGATTCCCATTTCTATGGAGTAGTGAATCTTACTGCCATTCTTATCAACTATCAGCGCAGCATTATCCTGCCAAAGTCCATGTGTCCCCCAAATGAAGTCAGTAGTGCCAAAGTATATTTCATTAGAATCATTTTCCACTTTAAAGTTTTTGCCTACATCGTATATCTGTGGTGAGTAATAAGGAAAATGTACTTTTGCTTTCATAGGTGTAGCTATTCTGTGTACTTCAGGGTAGGCGGTCGGACGATCGTATATGTCATGAAAACCTTCGCCATCTTCCACAGACGGGGGATTAAGGAATATTTCACGTGGTTCTGCTCCAGAATAGGCCTTGATTGCTTGTTTTAGACTGAAATTAAGAATTTTAATTTCAAAACAAATCTTTTATAAAATTTAACCATAAAACATTATTTATTTACCAAATTATAAAATTAGGATAAACCATGATAAATGACCATGCGATCAACTATTGCGAATGTATCACGGATTAATTATTATTATTATTTTTATAATACTTCCAACTTAGCTTTACTTACCTTGCAAAGTCAAGTCCAAATGCAGCAACATCTTCAAATGTTGCATTGTCAACAATTACTCCTTTGAAGTACACGTGGCTATCATCTACCGTTGAAGCTTTGATATGCAGCATAGCACCATCGTAAGCGTGAGCAAAAGCTGGGAGAAACAAAAATATCACTTTTAGCAGCATTATTTCACCAATTACTTTTATCGTACCGTCACCTTTTACTACCGAAACCTCAACTGAATGTTCAAGTAAAATAGTCTATTAAATAGCTGCCATAATCATAATTACTTGAGTACCTACTAGTTAATTGATCTATTTACTTATCATTTTATTGACAGGACTCATTCTTTTTTTCTTATATTTATATCCTATTCCTTGTTCTATTTTAAATTATTTTATTAGTGAAAAATGCATAATAAAATAATTCGTAGTGAAGGTATTCAATTAATATTTATTAAATATCTTAGCTAAAGTATTCAGAGTCATTTCCTCTTCACAATACCCGATGTAGACGTCCCAGTGTATTAGACAGAAACAGACAAACAAACAATAGAACAGGAATGTTCGACACTGGACACTTCTCTACCCCACGCGATGTGTTCGATAGCCGATGTTCCAGTCCAAGTTGGAGAATGGACAATACAGAAAAAAACAAGCAATTTTTTTCAAACAATTTCGTTTTACAATCATACCTGTTGAGTTTTCGGTATTACCTACTTATTTTGTTTTTAAGTATTTATTTGCAGTATTATGTTGTCAGTTGAATTATAATGCAATTATTATTGTAAAAAGCTTTGTATTACCATGTATTATCACTACATGAGACAATAATCATGCCCGCAGTTTTTTTTTTCCTTTTTTGCCTAATTATTTATAAAGTCTTCGCTTAATAAAATTACCAAAAACTAAAACCTTCACATATTTTAATTAGGGTCATTCACTTACATAATTAACTTTAACAAATTCTGTATTTAAAACAAACAATGTCACTATGAATTTTGGACTAGATTCATAAATCCAGATTTGTGTCTCTACCTGCAGCAAATACACAAAAACGATTATCCGATCGTCTATACGTCCCACGTAAATGCGTGTTATGCGTTATCTCCATACATTCTGTTACAGATCTCCCGTCTGGTACCATTTTAGAATCTTCATACTTCATTTCGGCTATTAAACCCACGTTATCTTCTTCACCTTCTTTCGCCTCTTTGTCCTTATGTTAAGGTTCAAATTCAGTGTTACCGTTGTTATTGTGAGTGTTGCTGTATAATATGCTGGTATTGTTTGTAGTATTGTCATTCGTCATGGTTGACAGCTAGTAATGGATAATGTGATTGCGTGTTCGGTTCGATAGGCCGATGTTCTGGAGTTGTTGCTTGGTACTTGAATTGTGTAACGGCCTATTTTTTTATTTCACTTTTATTTTGTTCTTGGTCTTGTCGTTTTATGCTTTCTTTCTACTTAAGGGTTACTTTTAGTTTTGAAAGGATTATTGAAGGCCCAGTAGGTATTTAGTATCTAGACAGTTTTTTAAAACATCTTCTTTTCTGATCACAAATAAGTAAATCCTCTTATCTGTATGTAATAATAAAGTAGGCAGTAGTATTAGTACAGATACTTGGCACCAGAATATGACTCATCTAGACTGCCATCAAAAACAAACAGAAAGAGAGCCATCTCATAAAATTCCTAACAAGAATCGATTCCGATTGGCATACCGATATCTCATTCCGCCGTATCTCGCCAATCTCAAGATATGTCACACGACATGCGCCGAACACTCATACATTCATAGTATACGAGCCACAGACTTGGTAGTTCCTGGACGCTACAAAAAAACTGATAAACTTTAAATAAAATTAAAAGTGTGCATGAAAAGGTTTCGATAATAGTGGAACAATTAACAGAAACTCTTGAAACTGACAATGACGACTCACATTGTTACCCAGTCATTCTGGCTAAAAAGCCTTGTCGCGGGAATCGAACGGTTTTTGTTGAAAATTGGCATACTTACGAATTATGGGTCACTCTATTTAAAAAAAAAAAATTGTGGTCCAGGACCATGTGGATTCGCAGCCTTCTTGATAAAACCCCCATTTCCCAGATATCATAGATAGCGGGAGGGTCCTCGAACTAACTTTGGAGCACACCCTGGGCAAAGGCACGTGCTGTTAAAAAAAAATCCGAAATTGTGAAAAACAAGATGGCCGCCATACAAAACAAAAAGTCGAATATCTCCTTAACGATGAGAGATAGGTAGAAAATGCTCGAAGAAATATTATAGAGGCCAATAAAGGGCAACTTCCTGTGGTCATGAAAATCCAAGATGGCGGATACAAAATGGCGCCCGAAAAAAAAATTGCTCCGATTAGGCTGAAATTTTGCAGATGGGAGGTAGTTGACGTATTGATCCGATATGTTTGGTTCGTTTTCTGATTCCACCATTTTTCAAGATGGCTGCCATACAAGGATCTTTTGTATGAAGAATTTTGATTTGGCTCTGGTGTGGAAACGGTTGCTCATGGGGGGGAGCTGATAGTACCATTATGTTTTTTCATGTGCTGTATTATTATTGTTGTTGTATCCTCCCCCTACCAGTAACTGTTTCCGCGACAGAGCCAAATCAAAATTCTTCAGACAAAAGATCCTTGTATGGCAGCCATCTTGAAAAATGGTGGAATCAGAAAACGAACCAAACATATCGGATCAATACGTCAACTACCTCCCATCTGCAAAATTTCAGCCTAATCGGAGCATTTTTTTTTTCGGGCGCCATTTTGTATCCGCCATCTTGGATTTTCATGACCACAGGAAGTTGCCCTTTATTGGCCTCTATAATATTTCTTTGAGCATTTTCTACCTATCTCTCATCGTTAAGGAGATATTCGACTTTTTGTTTTGTATGGCGGCCATCTTGTTTTTCACAATTTCGGATTATTTTTAACAGCACGTGCCTTTGCCCAGGGTGTGCTCCAAAGTTAGTTCGAGGACCCTCCCACTATCTATGATATCTGGGAAATGGGGGGTTTTTTCAAGATGGCTGCGAATCCACATGGTCCTGGACCACATTTTTTTTTTTTAAATAGAGTGACCCATAATTCGTAAGTATGCCAATTTTCAACAAAAACCGTTCGATTCCCGCGACAAAATTCAGAATGACTGGGTAATTGCCTATACTACATTCACTTACTTGCAATATTTCCATTCAGTAAATATACGTAATTTATGTTAAATTGGTGCCGACAGGGAGGAGAAATAACTAACACAGAATGTTCAATACTGAAAGTCTATTTAATGCATAAAAATGAATGAAATTACAAAACTAAAGTTCTCGATTGAACTTCTAAAATTAATATCTTAACTAACGGCCTCACGCTACCGCGATTGAGCGACAAAGACATCGATGCCAAACGATTTTCGGTCGCGTCACATTGTCAGCACTTTACACGAATCCATGGAAAAGATGTCGCAATGTATCGGACGATCGGAACACAATCGGGTACGTAACACCTCCCCTCATAGACAAGCAACTATTTGCTTAAGTTAAAAGCAAATGTTGCGGCAGTGTTCTGTTCCGAAGAGGCTTTATTTTCTGGGGCTGTTGTCTGTGCAGGAACTGTCGTCAATTTAATATTAGTTGTCGTCAACTTCATGTCGCCTCTGTTTCGTTTCCGATAAATCCATACTCCAATTGCAAGTGCAGTTGCACCGAATATCAAAATTGCATATATAGGTATAGTGGTGTGATACAAACTCGATGATTCAACCGATTTGATTTTCGATGGAAGTTCCATTGTAATTTGTTGTTGAATATTGTGCAATTTATTCAAATCAATTGTCGTCAAATTATAATGCGGCGATGCCTTCTCAGAATTCAATTCAACTTGAGGGAGCATTATTTCAACAGCATGTCCAAGTACCTTATCATCGATATTGATAATTTTGAATGCAGGTGTCTTAATGAAACAGTTTCGAGGAATTGTTGCGAGGTAGCTGCCTTCTAAAATTTTTTGTTCTTCCAAATTACAGAATAGTTGAACCTTTGTTTCTCTAGGGAATGATATTATGTAGTGTTGACTATCAAGTTCTAGAAGAGCTTCCTTAGAAATGGATATCGAAGTAGGGTGGCAGTTATTCTCTATTTCACGATGATGCAATAAGTTATAGATGCAGTCAGCTTGAGTTCGGGTCTGATGGCCAATTTTCTGTTCGCAAATGTGCCAGTTCTGTACCTTCGGGCATTCTGCCTCTATATACACGTAATCCTTGGAATTGGTTGCTACGAAAGGTGCAGGAGGCAGGATAACTTGGGATTTTTTGTTTGGTACAGGACAGAGACGGAAAAAATCATAAATGGATGGGATTAGGATAGGGAATCGCAGAACGATAACTACTCTTTGATCTACAAAATAGGAGGCCAAACTAATTAACTCATAATAGTACCTAACATCTACGTCTAATATTTGATCAGACTCATAAAAAGATTTTAATTTGCTTAACATGCTACTTATATCCTTAACTAGTAAGACCGAATGATGCGTCGATCTAGTACGACTATAAGCTACAATATTCTCTAAACTAGTTATCTGATCAGAAATGTCTTGGACATTTTCACTGATCACAGTAAAAAAGTAGGAAAAATTTATGTAACTTACCAAAACATCTTTGTAGGATCCTGACATGTTGGCAAGATTTGAAACCATTTTCTCAAGTTTTCTTTGATTTTCAAATAAACTATCGATAGCCCGAGTTTGATGGATTGATAGATTTTTGTATAAACTTATGTGTCTGTTAAGATTAACCGAAAGATCTTGGTCATTTTCTTGTAAAATGTGTATAGCTTTTTCAAATTTTAGAGCGTCCTCGTGATCAAGGTTACCTGAGATACTCTTGATCAAAGTTCCCAAAGGATCAATTAAACCGCGTTTTACTCGTAAAGGCTTAAAAGTGTCCAATTGCGCTAAAATTTTACTAATTTTTGAAAACAAGTAAGTTGCTTGGTACTTGAATAGTGGAAAATCCTTAGTTGATACGTTATTAATTGCTTCAGTAAGTTGAGATTTAAGTAACTCTAGTTGGTTCTGAATTTTATTTAAATCTACGTCCTGCAGGAATGTGTGATAATGGGATATTAGTTTAACTTTTCCTTGTTTAAAAGGAAGAATGCCTGGTCCGTTGGATAAATCGTCAAGCCGGATGCTGTTTGCTGGTGCCAGGTCTATTGGGGTCCATGCTACGGCCGCCAGGATGTTGGTTATCAGTATCAGCATCTTCATTCTGGTTATATGACCCATCGATGTCTGGATGATGTCCTAGTCCTAGTTAGTTGAAGGCGATTCTTCAGCTCCTTCCGGCGGCACTTGTAGTAGGTTCGTGGAGTAGTTTTCTGTTCACGTCGGCAAAACGTCCTTCAGCACAGATTTGATGTTTGAAATCACGCACTGTAACGTTCTTAGTCCGTAGAAATGTTCTCAACGGATCCACGTGCACAGTCTACAAATCAGCACGAAATCGAAGTATGATGTCACGCACTGATTCTACTACTCCCCTTTACGTCTGCGCCATTTATGTTAAATTGGTGCCGACAGGGAGGAGAAATAACTAACACAGAATGTTCAATACTGAAAGTCTATTTAATGCATAAAAATGAATGAAATTACAAAACTAAAGTTCTCGATTGAACTTCTAAAATTAATATCTTAACTAACGGCCTCACGCTACCGCGATTGAGCGACAAAGACATCGATGCCAAACGATTTTCGGTCGCGTCACATTGTCAGCACTTTACACGAATCCATGGAAAAGATGTCGCAATGTATCGGACGATCGGAACACAATCGGGTACGTAACACGTACGTAAATGGCAGATATTTTTTGTGGTTGTTGCGGGGTTTGAATCTGATATTTTAAATATCGATGTTCCACACAATTTAAAAATATTTTACACATTTATCAAAGACAATATTGAGCCGAAAGTTTAACATCCGAAAAACTAAATTATCGTGCACAAAAAATTTGGTCCTAGTTAACCTTGCATCGTAGGTATTAGAGTTATAACTTACTTTCTCATGGGTATGAGTAATAATAATAATTGAATCATTTGTCTTTTTATTTTATTTAAATAAGGTTTATTTTTTGTTTAACCGTTGTATTTTGTAAACTATGAAACAGTCTGTGGTTTCCTGATCTGTGGTTCAAGTACAATATTTGCATTGAATGGCTGAGACAGGGACAATCTTAATTTCACCTCGAATGTGTATTCCTGGAACGAACCCGTCTGCAATATTAAACAGAGAGGACATGTTTGATTGAAAATAGTTTTTGTTGGTTTTTTTTTTTTTAGAATTAACGCAGTACCTTTGGTTATTGAAGAACTTAGTTGTATAAATGCATAAATAGAGTGGATCGTTCATCCTAGACTAAAACCAGTTCCTTCTATTTCCTGGATAATTGTAATGACGACTTAGTTTCAGCAATTTGAAATTTTGTGGTAACCAAATAACCAATCAAACATCAATCAATACACAATCCTTATTTAATCAGACTTAAAGAATAATCTGCCTACTCTTAAAAAGGGGTGATGTTTTTTACTTTCGTTGAACCGGTTACTTTACCTACCTATAATAACCGAGAGTATATTTTTTCTTATTACCTATTTAAAGTTAGCATAAGACACATTTCGAAAAAAGAAATAACAAAAACTGTCAAATTTTCGCTAAGTCTCGTACCAACCACAGTTTTAATTAACGCCTTTAAAAGGTAGTAAAAGCATATCGTCGTCCATAAATTCTTTAACCCCTTGAAGAAAATGCTAAACGAACCCTCACATGGCAGAATAGCAGTAAATCCACAATAACACGGCAGTTTCTGAACCAACGTATACCGTCAACTAGTAAAAGAGAGTATTTAGACAAAACGAATTTTGAGATATATGCAATATCTTGTTTTACAGATCTCGGTGTTATTAGCGTTATTGTTATCTCTACTACTTAGATAGCTCTTTAAATTGTTTATAAATGTAAAAAAACGGTAATTTTTGAGTAAATCTTCTCCAAGCAAAACGTACAACGCAAAACCACAGAACTCTCCTCTTAACTTTTTATGATATTAACTATTTACTAATGCAAAAGTTAATATTTCAGTACCTGCTTTACATATTCATATTCATATTTATTTATTGCACGATCAGCTGTAGATAAAATACTATTTGAATTTAGTTGCTTTTCTACGCGATACTGAACACGATAAGATTAAAGCTAAAACGCCTAAACTTAACTTACAAAGTTTTACCTTCACACGGCAGAGATGACATCGCTCCGTTAACGAAGTAGCGACCGCGCCTTAATGAAGTCAAAGGGGAGAACAATACCCCCCCTCCCTAATCTCCGGGGGGAGGGGGGAGCAATAGCAACCAAATTTAATGTTACATCAAATAATATTGACGGTATTACTGTCGGTGGAGGATTTGTTGGTAATGATGAATGTATTTTGGATGGGGAATAAGTTAAGTAATATTGGATTCATTTACAAGTAGCTATGGAAATCTTAATTGATTACAGACTTTATAAATTAAGTGAGCCACAGGACAAGACTTCTTTTTTTCTCTACTTATTTTCAAATATATGAGTCAAATAAATCCTTTAAAAGTTTCTTCTGTTCACTTTTTCTACACTAAACTAAGATATTCTCACCCACCACTGCATCTGACAATGAGCACATTACTTAAAAAAAAAAACGTAAAGTTTCTTGAAGTTAGATTTTGGAGGTGGGACGATTGCAAGCTAGGCTGGTCCAACCATCAACTTACCGAGAAGATTTGACAGATAAAGACGTGCAAATAAATTGGAGACCAAAAAAAAAATTTAACGGGTGAAGATTAGTTAGGAGCGATTTCCAAGGTGACAAAATTCAACTCAAACTCTACCATAGGTATTATATCTTCAAAATGAAATTATGACAGCAAAAGCAAAAACTGAATAACATATTGAAGTGCCTCCTCCTGTAATAAGATGAATATTCTAATATTGTTAAGGATAGTAATAAAGGTGCAAATTTATATGCTAAACAGCTCGTTGGGTGTGGATGCGTCGATATTAATATGTAGCTTAAGGGCGCCTTTCTTAGCCCCCTTCAACCCCTATTAATTGGTGCAGATAAGAGATTGTTTAGGGTGAAACTGTAATTCAACTTATGGTTTAAAGAACAAGCGAAATATGACACATCTTTGATCAGATCTTTTAGAGATCATAATATGTGTCAGTTTTGGTCCCCCACATTTAAATATTAGATTTGCGACTATTTACCCCAAAATTCATACGTAGGTATTTTTTTGTTGCAAAAATTTCATACAATCGTATTTATTTCCATTGAACTTCTAACTTACGGGTTGCTACAAATTGACGCATTTTGATTGATGATTAACTTAGTTTTAAGAACAATAATGTTGACTCTATTAATATGATTCACCATAACATTAGTGACGACTATCTATCTAATTATATTACTCATTTCTCATCAAGTTCTCTTGTTTGAATCATCTTATCTGTACTGTAACTCATTGACCTGTGTGCTCTGCTCCTATCATTCTTTTTACTGTCACTGTCGATCATACTATTAATTATTATCTATTCAAACGGAATTTTATGATGAATTGTTTTTATTAAACTTAAAATATTTTGGCTTATCTTTTTGGTAATAAATAATCTCACTTTTAAACTCTTCCAATACGGTTAATTGATCCCATACTAAATACTGACGAACTAATAAAGTTGTTGTTTAAAAAAAAAACTGAAATTTTGACTGTGGTCCACAACAAATACAGATGGTAATGTTTGAATAATGCGGTTCATTGATTAATCCATTAAAAAATCGTCTTTTGACGTTCTGCAATGGGCGCTTTTCCACTAGACGGCACGTCAACGGCAACGGCGACGGCACGGTACCGTTGACGATATCGTAGGTGAGATAATGTATGAAAATCAATGAAATTATATGACACGCTTTTCCACTTGACGGCACGGCACCGTCATGTCATCGATTCCCATAGATATTGTCACGTGATCTCGCCGTGCCGTCGCCGTTGCCGTTGACGTGCCGTCTAGTGGAAAAGCGCCCAATGAAGAGTTGATACATCGTACGAATAATTTTTCCGCAAACTATTTGTATATCGTCTACAACTTACACCATTTACCACTAAGCTAATATCTTCATACTCGTGTGCGTTACATTATGTTTGTGTGCGTGTTGTTTGCTTGTGTGCGTGTAACTTCAGCAACTTCTCGCTTGAATGACCGCATCGATTAGTTCCGAAGTTACTTTAAAACTATGGTCGAGTTAACGGAGTTTCTTAACTAACGCCCGAATTAGGTTATTGAATCGATTCGCGTTGGATATCGATTTTATGACCTTTAATATTCTAATGGTCTTCAATTTGGTTGATGGCTCTAAAATATGTAATGGAGACGTTAGTTTCGTTTAAATAAAACTCACACTTGAATTGAGTTACGAGTATATTACTTACGGAACTGAAAACTATATCACTTCTCAATAATTTTAAATATCAAAGATATTTTTACTGATCAAAAATGTCCAGCCGTATTACATTTTTAGCGATAAGTTTGCTTTTGACTCGAAAGCCTGTCGAAAACAGCCAAACTGTAAATCTAGGATGAAAATACTTTTGCTTTTGAAACTTCAAAGTAATTTTCGCTATAGCTTTTTGTCCTTTAATCACATAAATGGCGGAAAAATCTACAAAAAAAATCGGCCGCGCAGACCAATCACCAGCACCACATAATAAACTGGCGGCTCCCTGGATCTTCTCTCTCCTGATATAAACGCAGTCCAATGGGTGAAGAGCTTAGACATTAAATTGGAGTAATGTTTTAATTTTATTTTTATAATAATTATAAGTAAGCGACACTGTACTAATATGCCATATTATGATTAAATAAATAAAACCACATAAATATGACCAAAACAAGTAAGTATTAAACATAGAGGCAATATACAATTTTAACCTTATATTCTAGCTCAACAATAGTCTGAACTAGTCCATATAATACCAGCATACGAAACGAAGGCTCAGCAAGGTATTGCGCTCAACTCTATAATAGAACCTGGTCATTGTAACCAAAACGGGATCAGGTTGCAAAGCTAAACATAGACAACGTTCCGAGCAAATATCAGAGCAGTGCTGGCTAATCTGGGACCTAATATGAATAAACCATACAGGTTTCAAGAATGTACGAGTATTTGGGCCAAATAAAAAAACAAACAGATTTAAGTAAATAGGTACTACAGTTTGGCAGCCAGCTTTCAATTTATGTACTTGGTATTGCTTAAAACTAAAAAGAAAAACGGTTGCTTAGTTACCAAACCCATCATCATCATAAATTGGAGGTAAATAACGTGTAACAGAAAGGTATGTAATATGCACCCTGATGGATGTGAATGTGCCCATGAAACTGTAAAGCTTTTCTAAAGGAACATAGGTCGAAAAAAGAAAAAAAAATTTACCTCTCATTCAATATCAGCTGAGACGCCTAAGAGGGCATGACGATGTTTTTTTTTTTTCTTTTTTGCCCTGTTTTGAGGATATTTTACCCTTTCTTTTACACGTTGTATAATATAAATAAAATCACAGTTTCATAAATCGACAGAACAAAAACACAATTTAATTTGTGCCATAGAAATCCAATGTACTTATATTCAATTCGATTGAAAAGACAAACCATCACCCCTAGCCTCCACTTATGGCATCCAATTCTTTACTTGTCCGCATCGAAATGAAGCTATAAGATTTAAAATTAAGAGCGCACGCATCGATATAGGTTTCGATAAATCGATTATCGATATCGATGTACAAGAACAATGGACAGCCGATGTTTCGTGGTTATTCTTCAAGTGTAATGGAGATGTAGAGAAAACTGGATGTGGCCTCTTTTAAATTTTAGATGTGCATGCTTTTTTTGCATTTCATATTTTTGTTAAGTCGGAGAACAATGAACGAACATGCATCAGAGAAATATTACAAATTTATATAAATCAACTATTAAACGGATTACTCACTTTGAATAAAAGGTCGCGTACTTGGCGACATGTTTCGGAGAATTCGGATCTCCTTTTTCAAGCCGAGTGCGGTGCAGACCCGTCGGTGTCCCGCCGCGCGTGAGTAATCCGTTTAATAGTTGATTTATCATGTCTCACTTAAGTTTAAATAATTAAATTTATATAATTTTATTTCTCTTATGTTACAGGTAAACTAATTTTTTTTCATCAGATTTGCACAATTTTCATCAACCCAATCGTAAGATACTTGTGACAAGACTTTTATACAACTAATTTTAACAAGGGACGGCATTATCAAAGCGGAAAATTACAATCTTTTGGATTTTACTTCCAAACACTCATTAAGTAGTTAAGTGAGTCCGGATACCAGCAGAGTAAGTAAGAAATCTCTTGGTGAGCATCGCGCTTTATTGTCTACTAAATCATTAGGTTTGGTTACCCTTATCACCAAAAAATGCACTATTGTCTATTACTTGCTAGTACTATGATTATCTCTTCTTGTAATTTTAAATCATCTCCCAAGGAATATTAGTATGCGAGTGGGCACATGTGATGCACGGCGTTCCGTTACATGATGTGGGGTTCGACCCATTCTGACTTCTTTGTTGTTTTTATTCCCTTCAACATTTTAACGATATTAATACTTACTGTTGATAATATCCTGTTCAAGTATTGTTATATTATTAATGTTGATGCTTTAAGTTAAGAAAGCCTTATTATTATTTGTGTGTTTCTTTTTTTTCTTCTTTTATCTTATTCTTCTCTCTAACCTAACCTAACCTAACCGAACTGAAAACAATTATAATCTGAAAAATTGCTCGTGGGTCGATTCTACGCCCCTTTGATAGAGAATCCCAATCTCAGACCACTAGACCGTAGAGTTTATAATAATTTCATTAGCACATAAAATGTATGTAGGTAATGTATGGAGCAAAATTTGTTCAAGTTTATTATATCTGAATTCTGTGAATTCCTCTTGAAATAATATTGGGTTTCATGTTGGAATTTTACAGCCTTGATTAAGCACACAGTATTGTTTAAGGTAATTTCAATTTAAATCTTGTTTAGGAAGTATAATGTCAGACATAATTACTGTTCTTGGTAATGAATAATGAATATGACTGGTCCATAATGATTTTTTTTTACTCAAATTTTGACTATGACAACAAAATTATTAATCAAAATTTAAAATTGTAATGTAAATCATTAAAGTAGGTGATCCCGAAAATTAATGGATTCACAAACAAATTCTTCCAGGAAAAGAAAAAAAAGATAACTTCTCCATCCAAAATGACCACCTCGATCAGACAATGGGCGCTTTTCCACTAGACGGCACGTCAACGGCAACGGCGACGGCACGGTACCGTCGACGATATCGTAGGTGAGATAATGTATGAAAATCAATGAAATTATATGACACGCTTTTCCACTTGACGGCACGGCACCGTCACGGCATGTCATCGATTCCCATCGATATTGTCACGTGATCGTCGCCGTGCCGTCGCCGTTGCCGTTGACGTGCCGTCTAGTGGAAAAGCGCCCAATTTGTATGGAAAGCAATTTATATTTCATTTCCTAAAAGTTGTTCAGTTTCTTAAACTGAGCAACCACTATCAGTTAGCGGGAAACTGTCCCTTAGACTCTGGTCTACTTCGATACACTTTTCTTTCTCTACCCTTCCACAATGACAATCTGTTTCCACCCTTAGTGTGCGAAATGACATTCATATTTCAAACTGCACTTTAAACCCGCTATCAGTGAGATGATCCTTTACTGTAAGGGCGCGTGCACTAATCTCCGTTTCAACAGTTTATCTAAAAACTATAAATTTCACTGGAGCTTTGTTCAGGGAAGGCAGGGGACTGCCGCACCTATTTTCACTAGCAATAGGGTGGGTGGTTGACTTTTAGTGTGTTTATGTGGGATATTCCTTATAAAGTCTTTAATTAATTTAGGAATTAGTTCCTAGCATGTAATTTCTTTCGTGGTTAACATTTCTGCGTCACAAAATAATACATACATACATATAATTACGCCTTTATCCCTAATGGGGTAGGCAGAGCGTAAACGACCTAAAACAACTAATAAAAATGGACTAAACGTTTTTCTTAATGTTACCTCATATTAAAAGTAGATCCATGATGTCCATTTGGATAACTGCTACAAAAACAAATAAAATGCTTATTAGCATCTTCAATACTTATTTTTTATATCTTTTGATTTAGAACGTTGAAAATACTGTATCAATTCCCTCTCAAAATCAAACTTCTATAAAAATTGTCCAACATATTCTGGAAAAATGGTCACCTCATGCAAGGGTGTATAATATCGTACCACCGCCACCGCAAGCCACTAAGATACAGAAAACAAAGACAAACTTTATAGTCAGTCATTGTTTGAATTTCCCTTAATTGTTTTTCCATGTTCTCCGTAATCAGGGCCCGCTAATCCTATACAGTTAATCGAATCTTCATATCCAAGGGACCGTGGGCTTCTGATGGCAGTTAGGGTGTTAAATGTCTGCGAATTGTCTGGAAAGATATATGGAAGTGATTATGGGGTTGAGTGTGCCTGTGTTTTATGGTGATTGGAAGATAACGGCAACAATTGATTTTTGCAATGCATATTAATGGCTTTAATGAACCACGTAAATGACGTTTCAAAATTCATTATAATCATGATTTATGCAATTTTTTTTTTCCACTTGAAAGTCGGAAGTAATTAAATAAACATAGGTATGAGTATAATAATGATAGCGCTAAGTTTTTTTTTTTCACCTATAAACTAATTAGGCGTGCACAGAATCACGCACGTAGCACTTAAATTTAACTCAGAAAAGAACAGATATTTTAATTCATCAACAAATAATAACTTGAACAAGCAGATGTACTTTATGTACCTTGATGTTCCTTTGCTGCTCATCAAATTCTAATATTACCTTAGCTTTTGTTTCCGGTAAATCCAGCACTAAAACACCAGAGTTATTGGATGCTTCAGAATAAAGCAGCCACTTCCCAGTCCTTGTTTGGAATACATCCAACCAGAGATCTGATGTCACGATATGTGGAATAGTCTCCACTATTTCCTTACGAGGCAATTGCTACTTTACGACTAGTTTGTCCCAAAGCTTGTTCGTCTTTTTCTATCCAGTCGACGAACGACCCCATGATCCCTGGAGTTAGTCTTTTTGAACTACCTACTAGAACTCTAACATGCTTTGTATGACCACTAATAAAAGACGGATAATGACGGATTCAGCAATGTTTTAATCAATTTCAAAGTGATAAATTGACAAATATCAACTTTGTGATACCCCAGTCACTGAATCGAGTCGAGACCAGGCTCAGGCCACTATTAGTTAAAACCCCTTCATTTCTCGGACAGGCGCCTCACCGTCACTGACGTCCTTATCTCGTGATATATACCGCTCCCACTAATGCAATTATTGCAATTTATTATGAAATTAAATAATGTCGGCGTGGCACTCCCCCGCAGCTCTGCACTTGAAATTTATACCCCAAGAAAACTATGTTTACCCCACTGTCGAAACGACCCACACTGGCTGGCGAAATGGTTGACTTTTGAATTTCGAACGCCGTCCTCAAGGTTCTCTTTCGGTAGAGAGGGTAGTCTTAAGATGGTTACGTCTTTTTAAGTGGGTAGTTTGCTTATTTTTCTCGGGGCTTATGTTGTCTCTGTCTGTGGTAGGACATAAATTATTTGCGCCCCCAACACCTTGTCGGGGGACGAACGAGATAGCGTCATTTTTATAAAAGTGTAATGCGGTTTCCTTGTTGTGATTGCGTCCCGTTTCAGCGGCATCGCGTGATTTGTTTAGAAAACTTTATTTTTCGCTCCAGTTGGATATGTTTTGACGAGATTGGTTTGTTTTGTAACTTGCTGAACGATTTTTGGTGTTGCAATATGAAAATCTTCCGAGATTTAGGGAGCCGTGAACGACTATCTAAAGCATTCATTTGAGTAGGTATCCTAGATATATCCTTCAAGGTATAATGCTCTTATCATAGAAACATATCTGAGAGTTCATAGAAGTTGTTTACAATATTATATAGTTTAGATGAACTATCAAATAACTTACTATGATAACCGCAGTGTTACCTACACTGAGAAAATTAAGCAAAACACTTGAAAATTAATAAATAAAAATAATAGGTACAGACATCCTGTATTCATGACCTTCTCTTTATCATGAAAGAAACAAATAATTAACCCGATCCTAACATTTTCTAACGTAAAGGTCACACAAACGACCCATCCATTGACACCCAGAATCTCAAGGCTCAGCTTACATGAGAAATCACTTTGTTCGGCACAACGGCGGAGTTTCAAAGTAATCGCTTAGAACTGCGAAGTTTGGTAATAACCAGGTATTTTGTTACAAGTGATTATTCGAATAGCAAACGTTTGAAAATGATTTATGAGAACGATGAAATTTGAGTTTATTTTTCATATGAATTTTGATTGAAATGTTGTAAAAATATCAGGAATTTCGTTAACCCAAACTGAATTGTATAAAAAACTTTTTTTTTTATTCAAAGTAAATTATTGCAAACGTATTATTATAAACTTTATTGGATAAAGTAAACAAGATCAAAACTTTGACATAAAGTTCATGGTTATGACTGTTATAAATAATTACCTACAAATTTTAAATAAATAAAATGAATATGTAAAGTATGCAGGTAAGTAATCAAAAATAAATTAATTTGAAGCTGATGTAAGTATAGTAATTGGAGTTACTGAAGCTCTGATAGCCCGAGGACTTGTATTCGATGTTGTTATTAACTCGGCAGAGATTTTGACACAATTAACAGTAATATCATCAGATATTATCTACACTATTGTGGTTTTATTAAATATCCAAATGTATACAGATGTTTACATGATAAAAAAATTGTAAATGTTTTAATGATTAGTACCTATAGTCATAGTTATTACCCGACTGTCAAAGAAGGGTTATTTACTATTGTTATGGGATATCTACCATTCTGGACTGGGACCAAAAGCAAACATAGAATATTTTATGCTTGTTGCTTCTTCTTCCAAACCTGCTGCAAAGACCATCATATGGATTCAATTTCAGTATATTGTCATAAAGGCTATGGGCTGACAACTTGTCAAATCTAAATTTCAGACTAAGGATGCGCTTTTTAATAGGCGTTTCACGCTCTGCCCACCCCGTAGGTACTTATGGGGTTACCAAAGGTGTACAGAATTATCTTACTTACAGGATTGTTAATTTAGTCAATGCAAAAACCTAAATTAAGAGTTCTGTTTAGGTCTCTTCTTGTAATGAGGACTTTTTGCTATTGTAATCTGCTCTGGCTTGGATATAACAGTAGTACGTAGTCATAATCAAGCATGGATGATAGCATTAGTGCATCAGGAATACAGAGGGTCGATTAGATACAGGTAAATAGAATTATGTGATGATCCTGTTATAGGAGAGTACTAAGGAAAGTACCCATTTACTTACATATTGGAAAGTGTTCAAAATAATAAAATATTTCAAGAAGTAATAAAAATCAAATTAAAGCTCAGGTTATCCTATTTCTTATGGATCAATATCTCTAAAAATCATACTTAGTGAAATTATGATGGATCTTTTCTTAAATGTTATGACGGAAATTTGATTGTCACCAACCAACAACTGCTATAGTTTTGCAGATATTCAAATGCGACGATTTGAAAAGAGTGAACTTTACGTCGCATATATAATGCAACTTTCTAGAACTCCGATGATGTAGTGGATAGGGCCGCTGCCTCCTGGGCAGGAGATCGTGGTTCGAATCCCACGCCGTACAATGGGTGTCTGTGAAGTTGACTAAGGCCTGATCGCTCTATTCCAGGGTGGGTTTGTTCTCCTCGGTGGGGACGTATGTTGACGTGTGCTGATGATTAGACAATCTTCTATTTATTTAGGTAAGTTTACAACAATTACTTACAGTTACTTTAAAATTTTGCTGAATCATCAATCTTTATTACAACTACACCAACGCAGTCATAATAAAATCAGCAATTACTGTTTATAAGCAGGTGTTTGTATTGTATTTTAGTTGTCCGGTTGTCACATACATTAAACGTTGCGGCGAGGCCCACCGTACTGTAATTAGGGCCAAATTAAATGATGCTGCGTTTCATGCCAAAATGGCTGCACTGGCCAAAGGCATAGACCGAAGACTGCGTAGACCTTTCAATAAAAATATGGAGAATAATTATAATCCATAGGGCATAGGCAAATACAGAATGTATGAGCTGCCCTTCTACCACATGGAGCGATGATCTACTACGATTGGTGGCTGGCCTTTGGCACTCGCATTTTAATTGCAAGATGAAACGAGTAATTTTTGAACAAAATGTGTTTTTACCCGTGTAGTGAAACTGATCAATATAAAGACATAAACGACAATAGAAGACATTTTACATTGAAAATTATTTTACGAAAATATTTGGTTTTATTTTTGTTGGATGACCAAAATAGTCTGACATGAAAAAAATATCAAGCATACAATTAATTTGCTGTTCATGGACGTCCTAAAAGTGGACAGATCTATTGCTACATAAAATAATGTATGACGTAGATGTTGTATATAAATTTGCCCATCTGTGGTCATCGCCAATGGCTAGTAAGCCCACCTATTAAGCTTCGCCCAATATAATCGGAAGTTCGTTTATGTAGCTAACTTCGTTTATTGAAGCTGATGAATAAATAGTGTTTCAGTATAGTATTATGTGAAAAGAAATAAAAAAAAATACTTCGTAAAACAGGAAATAACGTCAAATTTTGAAAAAAAAGATACCGGATTCTATAAAAAAATAGAGCTTCAAAAAAAAGGCTTTTTTATATTCTTCTTATTTCTACAGACGAACCTGTATTATTGCCATTAGTCCTGTGTGTGTGTGTGTGTGTGTGTGTGTGTGTGTGTGTGTGTGTGTGTGTGTGTGTGTGTGTGTGTGTGTGTGTGTGTGTGTGTGTGTGTGTGTAGATATTTTAACATTTTGAGCAATATGAAGTTTATTCAGAAAAAGTTTTTGTGTAAGTACCTATGTATTATTTCTGTTAAGTTTCTGTTGTTGGATATTATTTTTTCCTATACACTGTCCGTAAAATAACTAGTCATTTTATGTATATATAAAAGATGCACTAAATCAAAAATATCAATTCTATAAAAGTCATTCTACAAGGACATATTTTCTTACATGTGAAACGTGTTAAGTTAAATACACATTTTCACACAAGCCTTCTAGAGTTAGAGGTCATTGGTAGGTCATACAATCAATCTTTCATACGTTACTTTTCCTTAGGTTCGTCTGTAGAAATAAGAAGAATATAAAAAAGCCTTTTTTTTGAAGCTCTATTTTTTTATAGAATCCGGTATCTTTTTTTTCAAAATTTGACGTTATTTCCTGTTTTACGAAGTATTTTTTTTTATTTCTTTTCACATAATACTATACTGAAACACTATTTATTCATCAGCTTCAATAAACGAAGTTAGCTACATAAACGAACTTCCGATTATATTGGGCGAAGCTTAATAGGTGGGCTTACTAGCCATTGGCGATGACCACAGATGGGCAAATTTATATACAACATCTACGTCATACATTATTTTATGTAGCAATAGATCTGTCCACTTTTAGGACGTCCATGAACAGCAAATTAATTGTATGCTTGATATTTTTTTCATGTCAGACTATTTTGGTCATCCAACAAAAATAAAACCAAATATTTTCGTAAAATAATTTTCAATGTAAAATGTCTTCTATTGTCGTTTATGTCTTTATCATGAAAGAAACAAATAATTAACCCGATCCTAACATTTTCTAACGTAAAGGTCACACAAACGACCCATCCATTGACACCCAGAATCTCAAGGCTCAGCTTACATGAGAAATCACTTTGTTCGGCACAACGGCGGAGTTTCAAAGTAATCGCTTAGAACTGCGAAGTTTGGTAATAACCAGGTATTTTGTTACAAGTGATTATTCGAATAGCAAACGTTTGAAAATGATTTATGAGAACGATGAAATTTGAGTTTATTTTTCATATGAATTTTGATTGAAATGTTGTAAAAATATCAGGAATTTCGTTAACCCAAACTGAATTGTATAAAAAACTTTTTTTTTTATTCAAAGTAAATTATTGCAAACGTATTATTATAAACTTTATTGGATAAAGTAAACAAGATCAAAACTTTGACATAAAGTTCATGGTTATGACTGTTATAAATAATTACCTACAAATTTTAAATAAATAAAATGAATATGTAAAGTATGCAGGTAAGTAATCAAAAATAAATTAATTTGAAGCTGATGTAAGTATAGTAATTGGAGTTACTGAAGCTCTGATAGCCCGAGGACTTGTATTCGATGTTGTTATTAACTCGGCAGAGATTTTGACACAATTAACAGTAATATCATCAGATATTATCTACACTATTGTGGTTTTATTAAATATCCAAATGTATACAGATGTTTACATGATAAAAAAATTGTAAATGTTTTAATGATTAGTACCTATAGTCATAGTTATTACCCGACTGTCAAAGAAGGGTTATTTACTATTGTTATGGGATATCTACCATTCTGGACTGGGACCAAAAGCAAACATAGAATATTTTATGCTTGTTGCTTCTTCTTCCAAACCTGCTGCAAAGACCATCATATGGATTCAATTTCAGTATATTGTCATAAAGGCTATGGGCTGACAACTTGTCAAATCTAAATTTCAGACTAAGGATGCGCTTTTTAATAGGCGTTTCACGCTCTGCCCACCCCGTAGGTACTTATGGGGTTACCAAAGGTGTACAGAATTATCTTACTTACAGGATTGTTAATTTAGTCAATGCAAAAACCTAAATTAAGAGTTCTGTTTAGGTCTCTTCTTGTAATGAGGACTTTTTGCTATTGTAATCTGCTCTGGCTTGGATATAACAGTAGTACGTAGTCATAATCAAGCATGGATGATAGCATTAGTGCATCAGGAATACAGAGGGTCGATTAGATACAGGTAAATAGAATTATGTGATGATCCTGTTATAGGAGAGTACTAAGGAAAGTACCCATTTACTTACATATTGGAAAGTGTTCAAAATAATAAAATATTTCAAGAAGTAATAAAAATCAAATTAAAGCTCAGGTTATCTATTTCTTATGGATCAATATCTCTAAAAATCATACTTAGTGAAATTATGATGGATCTTTTCTTAAATGTTATGACGGAAATTTGATTGTCACCAACCAACAACTGCTATAGTTTTGCAGATATTCAAATGCGACGATTTGAAAAGAGTGAACTTTACGTCGCATATATAATGCAACTTTCTAGAACTCCGATGATGTAGTGGATAGGGCCGCTGCCTCCTGGGCAGGAGATCGTGGTTCGAATCCCACGCCGTACAATGGGTGTCTGTGAAGTTGACTAAGGCCTGATCGCTCTATTCCAGGGTGGGTTTGTTCTCCTCGGTGGGGACGTATGTTGACGTGTGCTGATGATTAGACAATCTTCTATTTATTTAGGTAAGTTTACAACAATTACTTACAGTTACTTTAAAATTTTGCTGAATCATCAATCTTTATTACAACTACACCAACGCAGTCATAAT
>JARACY010003472.1:0-33003 GCA_029255725.1 Scrobipalpa atriplicella | reverse complement strand
GTTAAAATCATAGAATGTCTACGAAAAAGCCGGTGAAGAAAAAAGAAAAATCTGCTGTAAAGAAAAAGGTTAAGTGATTGTGAAAAGTTTTGTGTTGTTATTTGTAAATTTGATGAGTTAAAGAATGCATCTCCAATATTAATGTGAAAAACTCACGTTGGGATGTGACTGATAATGATAACTTTCGTTTGAGTATATTATTTTTTGGAAGGACGATGTTGTAATGATAATAATGTGATACAAATTCGGATTACTAATATAAAAAAAATAAGCAGTTCAGAGAACTGGAGCTATATATACCCATCGCAATACTCTCCCACTTATTTATTATAAAGTGTATTTTTGATAAGTAGTTAAAAGCGCAGACGTTACTAAAATAGAAGTGTTACAATAGCTTTCGAAAGTTTTTAACGCAGAACATTTCAGGCCCGTTTTGATTTTTTAGGAAGTTTAAATAAAAAATAATCTGCTTAAAAAACATGGATGTATAAGAAAATTATATTTCAACTTAGATTTTTCGACGATGGCATTAACTTCTATACTATCACTACCACCTAATTCATTATTAAAACATTTGCAGTGCAGGGTGTGGAATGCAATGCAGTGATTCAGTAATATTAGCACGTGCAGAAATTAATAAACTTGACTTTTCATTGTAACTATATTCGAAGCACGGTAAAATTTGTTACCGTTCGTTATACGGTAAAAAATTAAAGCGGAAAAGAGGATTTATAAATCTGAACAACTTTCTCTAGGAATAAACATCGAAATATGAAACTAAAGCTTTAAACCTGATGTGTCAACTGTTCAAGTAATTTTTTATGGGAGCACCATGTTTTTTTAGTTGTTTCTTGTACCTAAAATGAAGAAGGTTCAATTCAGTTGTTTTTCAATCTCAGTCGTGTGTCAATCTGCAGATTCTCCGCGATGGCAGCGCAAGATGGTGCGTCGGCTTGGGCAACGTGGACTCCGACTCGGAGGATATGGGCGAGGGATACATCTCCAGCGACGAGTCGGCTCATGCTGCCGACCTGGCCGAGAGGCTCAGGGTTAAACCTTCTAAAGACATCTGGGAACTGGGTAAGTTTTTTCTTTTGGCCAAGTAGGGAAAACAGGCACCTCCTTCAGAGCACTTTTGAACACCTTAAATTCCATAAAATTGTCCTAATACCTGCCAGTGTAAAAATTAAACGAAATACCAACGAAATAACTCTTTTTTTTTTATAAACTGACCATAAGAAGTCAAAATTAAATTCAGCATTTCACTGCGCCTTACAGAAGACATCCAATGCAGTTTGAACCAACTACCATTCGCTGAAGTGATCGCATCTATGTTGGATTCGGGGGAAGTAGAAGAAACTATTCAGTTTGCATCGAATATAACTGATGGAGCAGCTTTGCGTACCATAGCATTATGGGCCTGCTGGCAGGGCCGAAGCTCCTTGCTGGCAAAGATGTTGTCGCTCGGAGTCGACCCTGATTCAACTGATGATGCTGGCCGGTAAGCAAAATAAAAACGAAAATAACTTAGAAAGTCTTTTGTATATCATATTGGGTAAACATAAACAATTTCTATTTCAGTTCATGTCTGCATCTCAGCTGTTTAGTCGGCAGCGAAGAGTGCACGACCTTGCTCCTAGAACACAAAGCCGATCCCAACAGGTGGGACTCATCACATGATACAACAGCTACACCCCTGCACTGCGCCGCGAGTGCTAGAAACTTGGCCTGCGTTAAGGTAAACAGGATACCTAAAATTACCGATACCTAAAGATGATGAAGATGAATCGTTTGACCCAAAATCTGTAATAATATTGTCTTTTCCAGGTGTTAATAGCTTATGGCGCTGACGTCAACGCTGGTCTGAGTGACCGATCACCGCTACATTATGCAGTGTTGAGTAATGCGCCCGATGTGGTGAGCGCATTGCTAGAAGCAGGCGCCTGCCCCGACACTCCGCAGGTGTTTATTATTCCTCACTCAACATCAACGCAACTATTCATCACAAATGTCATAACATCTTACGCGAATGTTTTTAGGTGTTTACAGAAACTCCTTTGCATGTAGCTGCGACTCTAGGATTGGCTACTTGTACGAAGCTGTTGTTAGACGCTGGAGCCGATGTGAGAGCGGCGATGGGGCCTGGACGCGCTACTGCGCTGCATCTTGCTGCGGAAGATGGGCATGCGGAGTGTGCTCAGCTCCTGCTTGATCACGGAGCTCAAATGGACTGGCCTAACCATAAAAGACAGACCCCACTTCATTTAGGTATAACTGCTATGTTATTTATTAAGACTGCTGATGGTTTAATCAGCTAGCCAATCCAACTTCGATGTTATAAGATTTCTGATGTTAAATTAGCTGAGCAATCTGTCGATAATGTATTTAATTGTTAATTGTTGTTACAGCGGCTTTAGCTCATTCCGTCGAGGTAGTGGAATTGCTGGTCAGTCGTCGAGCTGACGTGCGAGCAAGAGACATAGACGGCCGGACTCCTCTCCACGGCTCCATCGTGAGGGGGGCTCGAGCTTGCGAGGTCGCCAAGTTGCTCCTCTCGGCCGGAGCTGATCCCAATGCTGCCGACAACTTTGGATACACGTCCTTGCATATTGCTGCACTGAATGAGTTTTCGGCTTGTGTTTTGTTATTACTAGGTAGGTTCTCTAGGTTTCTTTCTTCCTCATAAGTAATCGAATCTGCGCCAGTTGATACACAAGTAATACTTAGCAGATAACAGATCAAATTGAACTGTCTCAGAGGTGTAAACAAATTTTATTAGAAAAATCTCATCTTATATTTTAGATTACGGTGGCGACGTGACCCTCCGAACAAATGGTGGAGTATCAGCCCTGGCGTTCATCGTCCGTCGGGTCCCGGATGTGGTACCACGGTACTTGGCCAAATTCGACGATGCCATTCATGTCAGCGAACACGAATTGGGAGATGTCGATTGTGAGATCACCATCGATTTTAGACCTCTAGTTCCATGCTTGAGTAGAGGCGAGTCAGAGTTACTGCTTGCTTTCATAGAGGTGAGATCTGAATTCTGAAACTTAGTTAGAATAGTTCGAATATTTACAAGACAAAAATCTATTTCCCTTTCGTTTATTTTCAGGTGGGCCACAAAGACGTCCTAAAGCATCCATTAGCTGAAACTTTCCTCTTTCTAAAATGGAGACGGATACGAAAATTCTTCGTCCTTAGCTTCATTTATCATGCTCTATTTATAACGCTCTACAGCCTATATATTCTTCGTAAGCACTTTAACATATTAAATTATAGTTCTTTATTTTAGTTTTGAATCTAATTATTTCATAAACTTTTTGTCTGATTCCAGAAATATTTCTATGCGAAGACGTTACCTGCGATGTACCTTCTTATTTAAATCCAGTACAAGCTATAATATTAGTACTAAACATATGCTTTCTGATGAAAGAAATTTTCCAAGCGTGTCTGAATTGGTCTGCTTACATTCGACAGTGGGAAAATTGGTTACAGTTGATGATTATTGCAGGAGTCTTCCTTTGTGCAGTAAGTACATACATACTTTACCGAATGCCTCAATAAATATCACCAAAGAACTGGACTATATTTGACTTTTTTTCCAGGTTCCTTATCGTGAAGTAATAGACGGAATTCAGCGCGGTCGTACTTCTGGCTGGCAGCACGACTTTGCGGCTATCACGATATTCTTCTGTTGGTTAGAGCTGATGATGATCATTGGTAGATTTCCTACGTTTGGACTTTACGTGCAGATGTTTACCACTGGTGAGTTTTGTCAAATCTATTTAATAAGCCAAGTAATAGCGTTGGTTTTTGTACCTATATGTCCGTCCATGCGTCCATGGTACCTTTCTAACGGGAATCCTAGTAAAGTCCATGATATGAGTATGGTACCTACTTTTAATTTTTGAGCAGTCAATATTCATAATAAATGATAAGAAAGCTTGAGTTGTTTGTAATCTATTTTATCTTTTTCTGGTTCCAGTGACAGTTAACTTTGCGACATTCTTGCTGGCCTACAGCTGCCTCCTCGTGGCTTTCGGGCTTGCCTTTAGCGTACTCTTCAGCAACTACGGAGCCTTCCACCTCCCCGCTGGACTCGTGAAAACTGTCGTCATGATGTCCGGTGAACTCGAGTATGAGGATATCTTCTACAATAATAATTCTACAAGTATCCAGTATCCTCTGACAGCCCATGGAATGTTCCTGATATTTACGCTGCTGGTGACAGTGATTTTGACGAACTTGTTGGTCGGTTTGGCTGTTAGTGATATTCAGGTGAGACACTGGCGTATTTACTGCTAGGAATTGTCAATTTTTTTCGTTTTTTTTTATATAACGTCTTATATTTTCCAGGCTTTACAAGAGAGCGCAGGTCTCGACCGTCTCGTTCGTATGACGCAACTGGTGGCTCACTTAGAGAGTATGCTCTTCAGCTCTTTGATATCCTGTGCTCCGAAACAGTTGCTAGCGGTGCTGCGTTGGGGGGCTCTGCTCACTGCTTCTACAACGCGGACCCTGAATATCAGACCTAACGACCCCAGGGAGAGCAGAGTAAGTAGCTCGAAAGGAAAAAAATATCATACTGATTTTACTAGACTTGCATTTGCATTGGGAATTTCAAAACCACCGTAGGTTTTTATTTAATCAGATTGCTGTTATTTGTTTTACAGATACCAAAGGAGCTAATAGCTTCAGTGTACAAATTGGTAGCAAGCAAAAAGGACACGAAACGCAGCATTCGGAAGAAGAACAACAACTACGAATGCCGAATAAAACCATGCAAAGGAGAAGAAGACATCGAGAAACAAACAGTGGTCAAACGCAAGAGCAACCTCTATGATAGATACTCTTCTGAAAGCCAAGTGCAAAGGCGAAAAAGAACGCAGTCAGGAAACAGACCAGTGTCTTTCAGTCTCAATGCTATACAAGAAATATGTATGGTAGATATCAAAACTCAACTAGAAAACTTGACAAAGAAGATCAATAAGTTGGTTGAAACTACTGAAGCAAGATTGGATGCAATAGAGACTAAAATCGTTCAACCACCCTGAATTTTCTTGAAATAAAGAAAAATCATATCTATGAAATAGGTACTTTTATAAATCATTCAAGTTGTATAAGTGATATTGTAAAAAGCAATTGCTGCAACTATCAGATATTATATTTGATACACTTTGTATTTGTATATTTAATAATAAGTTTATTTTATAAAATGGACTTCTTGCCAAATGATTTGCCATGCATGTGTATTTTTTATACAAGTCAATATTACCCAAAACATTTAGTATCATAGATGATGTTCAAAATGCTTTGCGGTAGTCTGAAGTACATAGTTTAGATTATAAAAGCAGACTAGTTTTCTGTCAGCGATGTCACCTGCTACTAAAAAAGTTTTCCCATAGGAATTATGTACTTTCCCATGGTAAAAAGAAGTCTATGTTACTCAGAGGGTGAATGTAGCTTTCTAATGGTTAAAGAATTTTTGAAATTGGTTCAGTAGTTTTTGAGTTTATTCATTACGGATCCAGCAGTGGGACAAATCTGCCTAGGAAAGCATATAAAAATTAAAACTCACCAAAAGTTCACAGGCATAGGTGTCTCCATTGGCCATTTTCACTAGACTCTCAGTCGTAGCATGTAAATCTTCTTTCTTCTTAGCCAGTTCATAGCCAGAGATCTTAGCTCCATACACAATGTCTACATTTTTGGTCTGAGATATTTGTTTGCTCACAGCATCTAGAAGCAGATCATTCTCTACTATGTAAGCTATGTCGTCATCTAAGATTTCAGAACTGCTGAATGATATGAGAGCGTCTGAACAGGCATCCCAGACCTGAAATAAACATAGAATTTGAATGGTTGGAAATTTTATAGGTTTTTCTTATTTTACTTGCAATGCAGATGGCTTATTGTTTAAGAAATTTGTTGGATACAGGATTATCTTATCATTCAGTAGATTGAATTACTATGCAATGAATTTCTTACAAGTAGTTACTGCTTAGTCTAGAAACTTCTAATTAATTCAAGTTACTAGTTAGTAAGAAAGTCACATCAATATACAGGATTGAAATAGTTTCAGTTTGCTACTAAGATCAAACAGATGGACCATAGTTTTAATACCACAGAACCAGAACTGTACCTACAAACTTATTTATTATCATTCCTTGAGCCTTGTTAAGGCTAAAGTTGTGTAATATTTAGATAGGAGCCATAAGTACTTACTTGCATATGCCTGACAGGTTGCACTCTAGCATTCTCAACATGTTCCCAAACATTAAGAGATTTCATCAGGGATTTGGTGTTCTGGTTCAAGGCGACCACTCGGTTGCTGTATTCTGGCTTCAGCTCATATGAGTGACTCGGACTGCCTTCCAGGAGGAGCACTTTCAGGTTTGATAGGATTGAGTTCTTGCCTGAAAGAAGATATTTAAAATAATTGTTACAAGGATAGATACAAAAACAACAGCTGAAATAAAAATTGTATTATATTATTTAGGTGTAGCTGTTGCAGCCAATGTTAAGAATCTAACCAAATATAAGCAGGACCTAATGAAAAAAAAAAAAAAAAGATTTTCAGTGAAACATAGGTTATCTAATGAATTTTGTTGTAGGTTACCATCATATAAATTAAAATTACAATTACTAAGCCAATCTCAATAATACTGCATGCTTATATGGTATTTAAGCAGACCAGAGAAACCATATTTTAATATTCGATTATTCCAACTGGATTCTGCCTCATTTTGGCAAGAAATTATTAATCCAAAACTTGCTTACCAAACGCACAAGCCAGGGTGCACCCAACCATGCCTCCGCCAGCGATGATCACGTCGTATTTCCCCTGGAACCTCTCATCCTGATCCTGATTGGTGCTGCTGCTGAGCTTCCTCGCCGCTACGGAAACCGACGGAACCGGCTTCAATTGCGCCAAGAAAACGTAGTTCCTCTGTACTGTCCTGCACAGCCACATCTTAGGTTTGCTTTTATGATATGTAATTAATCGGTGCGTTCCGATTCACAAAAACAGCAGCAAAATCGATTACAGCGCTAACACCCGTTCCGCTTGCGTTAGCGCGCTAAAAGTGCTCACAGAATACAACTGAATCGGAACGGATAAATATCGCGTTTACAACGTTCACACTCGCTTTGAGTGAGATTTAATTGTATTATCGTGTTATTATCTTCATCGGTCACCGTAACTATTGTTTTAGACATTATATTCGAAAAATTTAGCACGAAAAACAAAAGATGATCTCCAGAAAGAACCAAAATACAAATAGCAACAAGACCGACAACTGTCAACGTCACTCACTTTCACAGATTGCCTAGTATACATTTGACATATCGCTCACAGTGCAAACGCTCCGAGGCGTAGACGCTGATATCACAAGATGGCGTCGGTAGTGACGTCATTTATGACGTCACGTTTTCGTTGGTGGACGCGCTCACGTCGAATCGGAACGACATTTATCGCGATGACAGCGATATTGTCGTGATTCGGAACGCGCTGAATATTTAGAATACCATTTGCGATGTTTGTCGAAAAAATTCTCACAGCCTTCCGAATTTGACAGTGACAGCACAGTTTGACAGTTCGTAATTCGCTTCGTTTGACGTTTTTCCCAGGTGTTCGTAGGGATGTGACGCTGCTTAGCTATCGATAATCCGCATCACGCTCGACTCGAGCCAGCCTCGAGCACGCTTACTCACTCACTATCGTATTCGTATGGAATGGAACTCATGTGTGTTATCACTTTTAATTTCATTTTGATTCTGAAATTTCAGGTTTGCGAAAAAAAATATGATGATGATGACGATTGATCCTTCCGACCGATTCCGGCCATGGCGATCACTTCGATCGCTCGTGCGTCCGAAAATGGCTGACGTAACGTAGCCGATTTTCACCATGAACTTCCAAAGTTTATATAAAATGTATTACAAAGAAAATAGATTTGCCAAATGTATCGTTTTTGCTGTAGACCCGACAGCAACATCTGTTTCCATTGTTTTCCCTTTCTATGTTCTTATTTAGAAACTACAAAAGCTTCCATAATCTAATTAATATCGATAATTAATATTTGTGAAGTTCGAGGCACATCCTTATTAAATGTTTGTACATTATTATCTCAATAGATGGCAGTGTGCGACCATCAAAAGTTAGCACTTTCTACGATAGATGGCAGTAGCTGTATATTTCTGCGCGAAATAAAATTTTCAAACCTGAGTTTCAAACTTTATGAATTTGCGATTTTAGCGTTTTTGACTTGAGCATTTCGTTTTAATAATATTAAAATTATTTACAAAGCAACTAAACTAAACACTGTTTATAATGGTTTCCACGACAACAGTTTACACAACAAAGCTGGCCTAATTATTTATTAAAACGATGTTAACCATGTTGTCGGCCAGTATGTGGCCGCGATGACCCATCGCTGCAGTGTTTTTAAGAATTCATGTCTAAAAGTGCCCATAGACCCTGTAAATAAGATGCCGAAAACAGCTTACGAGAGAAAAGCGAAGTCTCTTCTTGAGCAAAGTTCTATTGATTCCGTTTCCACGACGTGTTCCGTATCCACGGCTGATGTTGATGCCGAGAAACTCAAAGACTTCTACCGCAGTATACCTGATTACAACGACATAAACCATTTACCCCCTGAACAGTTCTACTCTACATTGAAATCCTTACGAGAGAAGAAGAAAGTAATGTTGGGTATAGCTGTCGAGCACATTGACGAATGCAACCACCATAAAATTACCGTTGAAAGCAGTTGCTGCAAAAATTATGAAGCACGTCCTTCGACCGTTAAATCAAAAGATTCAAAATCGAGACGGAACCCCACATTGAGTAGAAAATATTCCGCAGAAAAGAAGGATCTCAATAAGGAAAAGTTAAAGGAAAATGGTGACCTAGATCTTTTTTCAGGAAAGGTCACAGGTACTGCGCTAAAGCATCCTTCACGGAAATCCGTAGTTGCAGAAGATTCTGAGAAATATATCAATGGTCATGCAAAGCACTCTCTCAGTCCAGACATAACAAATCCAGTAAAAGAGAATATTGCCCCAAGCAATCGCCCTAAGCGACATCCATCGGCTTGTTCTATATCCTGGAACGACGCTAAAACGGAAAGTAAAACTGAAGTGGATAAGAAATTCGATGAGTTTTTCGACGGTAGAAGATACACAAGTCCTACTAGAGTGAATATGAGTGATGACTTCAAAACACAAAGCATGCCTTCAAGTCCGCTACGAATGAAAAGAACAAGGTCCCCTATGCGAAGACGGAAAAGCATCACTGTGCCTAAGCCCTTCAAAATGACCGAAAGGTACAACAAATTTCTTTTGAGTGTCTATTTTTGTAAATATGCCAATAGCATTCTAATAGATGAATCATTATTAATTTCCTAAAATTACTATATCTAAGGTCCGCCCGCCTGATAGTAAACGGGTATTGTAACTCCTATAGGTTACAACAACATTCCAGAGAACCTGAGACACTTTCGTCACTTCGTTGCTAAGTGTGAGATCTAAAATAGAATCTCTCAGGGGAATCTCTAGACTGACACACTTGTGTCCTTATTTCGCGGGCTCCTTGGTCTTTCTGACCGGGAGCACAAAAGTCTGTAAAAGATCAATTTTACGTCTTATATCTGAGGTACATTTTGCAGAGACGAAGACGACCGCATAGTCCACGAGCTCCGAAGCCTCCAAAAGTCATTTTCTGACGATATGCTGCATCAGAAGCAAGAACGTCATTTCCGCGCCAATCCCGTGCCCATAGAGTCCCGGATCCCGCTCTACGACAAGATCCTGGAGGACCAGGCCATGAGGTTTCCTTGCACAACCCTCGATGTAGGCTTCTTTTTAGTTCTACCGTTTTTTGGTTCGTATTTGTACATTAGTTTCGATTGTGTTAAGCTAGCATTTAGTTCTAAGAACAGTAAGTAATCTGCATAATCCACTAACTACAGCTATTGTTTTGTAGATGTTGGTCAATCCTAAAAAAATTAGTTGATAACATCACACGTGACACCATTTGTATGAGAAACCCAACTTTTTCTTTGGGGATCGTTGTTCAGTCAAATATGTGTGCGCGTTGATATCTTTTACATGTACTTTTGTACAGATGTAAAAGGATGTAAAAGACATCAACGCGTGCGATCATTTATTTGCTAACAGTTTCTCTGTCTGATCGCAGAGCATCAACGGCAATAAATAAAATAGATATATTTAAGTACATAGATAGATAACACAATATCCACTAAGAGAATATTTACCACTATAGCACAAAATATCCGTACCAACACGATTTTATTTGAGTTCTTCGCCAACATTTAGTAAAGTACTTATTAGGTGCCATAGGTGCCTTTATTCAAATCAAAAGCATAAATTTCTTTACCTTTTTTTAGGCGCGCGATCACCAAAATCAACAGCGAGGCTGAACTGCGAGCCCAGATGAAACCCTTCAGCTTTACCAAGAGAGAGGAGAAAGGACTCGGGAGAAACATTTGTGAACGGGCCTTACAAGCCCTCCCGAAACCCAAGAAGAAGAAGCGGTTCAAAGCCAGGCCCTTTCCAAAGAACCTGTTTTCTAATTATTTTTACGACAAGATGAGGGAAGATGAATTCTTTAGGTAGGTTAAACTTGTCTCGTGGTTTAATGGTCTGAAACTCGGGGCCCCGTATCCAAGATCATGGGTTCGATTGTTATATATCACTCTGTGATATTTTCTCCAAATTGGTTAGGTCGATGCAGGCTAAATCATATGCTAATGCTAAGCCGTAAGTTTCGGTCGCTGTCTTCGATAGTCATAAAACACGTTAGATGCACAGCTATGCTATTTGGGCGGTTTAAAAACTTTAACACCGGGGTTAAAAAACCTACATCTGAGAATAAGTAGATTAACAAGTTTAAGTTTGCTGATCTGAACTATTTCTTTTCAGAAACATGAATCGCCGCATTCGCGCAGAGGAAATGTTGAAGAGTGCAAATCTACCAGGATCGATGGCTACGCGCGATCGTAGTCGACTCTCCACTCCTGCAGCACACAGCGACCTTCCGATTGACCCTTCACCGGGAGCTGGTTCCTCTATTTCGTCAGATAGGCAGAGATGCCCCAGTCCAACCAAGGGAAGGAAAAACAAATCGAATAAAAAAGATTTTATCACCACGAGTCCTCAGCCTTTCAAATTTAATACTGCTGATAGAGCTGCCAAGAAAGTAAGTTACATTTCAATTAGTTGTTTGACGAGAAAATGGGCCCATGGGGTCTGCCAAAGCATTGCTTAAAGGCATTTCACGTCGTCTCATCGACGCAACTGGTGAGCCAAGTGCTGGTAGCCTAAATGGAGATTCAAAGGGAAAATGCTGCCAGTATTTTGGGTACTTTGCCTCGGCGTTCCGCTCTCGAAGAAGTAAATCTATAATTTTTACACAAATCGATAAAAGAAACTTATAAAACTTATTACTTTACAGATGATGGATATAACTCGCAAAATCTACCAAGAGAGCAGGAGCTCTGACAGCAAGCTTGCAACTCCAATCGAAGGACCTCGCGCTTATTCTGCCCTGGAATTACGAGCTAACGCCACGGGAAGATCTAATTTGGCAGCTTTACTGCGAGCGGAGGCAGTCCGAAGGAGATTCGAGCTGGAGCAAGCGAGACGACTCGCGGAGCAGCAGAGAAGGGCAGAGCTGAAGACTCGAGATCGTTTGCTGAGGTCCAAACCTTCATGGCATCTTGTTAAGAACAAGTTTGTATGGTTTTGCCACCTTTTCTCCTATCCCGGTTTGTCCCATTAATCGGCAAAGGCATGCTTTCTTTGTGCCCACTGTTTTCGGTCTTGTGCGATTTCCATACAGCTTTTCTCTCTCGACTCGAATGCATAATCTCATCATGCCACCTATTCAGGGCCTTCCTTTGCCTCGACGGCTACATATCTTTAGGCACCCATTACGTGGTTATTTCAGGCCATTTTTGGGATGCATTCGACAAACGTGGCCCGTCCAATCCCATTTTTATTTTTATATCAAATGACCTAACCATGATTCTTTCTTTTACAGCCACGCTGAAGACATAGCTCTAAGATTACAAACTCGACGAGACGAGGAGAGGATGAGACGTGAAGAGTTTCTTCACGAAATGGAACTGATGTACGGAAGAGTACAGCAACAACCGATGCTGTTTGAGAGATATTATGCACCAAGATCATACTCAGACGCCATGGATTCCATACAATTATCGCCTAAGAAGACGAAGAAACGAAGTACAAAAAAAAGTTACAATAGTAGCCCTACGAGATCGCGGAAAGTATCCATAAATGATACTCCAGAACCTATAAATGCTGGAGTTGCCGAATATTTGAATAGGATTGAGAACATCTCCGATTCTGAAGTCCCGTCTGATAGTGGTCGATAGATTATAGACAGCATATGATTTATTGGTGTGAGTTTATGTGTACCTGTAGTATTATGTGAAATAAAATAAACCATATCTAATACCTATCCTATACAATGTAAGAATAGAACTTTTATTTATTTATCATACAATACAGACAGACGAAGCTTCGAGGGCTTGGAGAATAATATATGAACCGTCTTCTTCTTCTTAGCGAGTGGATTTTCGAGTCGAACAAAGACCCGATAAACCCTGGTGTCAGAGTTTTCAAACCGCCTAGTAGCACAACTATAGGCCTCTGACATGGTTTCAGTATCGACCACTATCAAAGACAGCGACCGGGACCGACGGCTTAACGTGCCCTCCGAAGCACGGAATCTTTTTTCTTTTCGGACAATCAGGTGATTCAGCCTGCAATGTCCTAACCAAACTGGGGAAAACCTCACAAAGTGATAAATTGACACAAATCAACTTTGTGTTCCCCCCCTGGGAATCGAACCCAGGACCTCCGGATCGTAAGCCCACAGCTTAGACCACTAGACCACAGAGGCAGTTTATATGAACCGTATCGGTTTGCTAATGTTTGTTAAGACTTTCGCGCTTTGTACCTACATTTTATTGTATCATGTCTTAGCACTGTTTGTCAACTCGCTTATCGACGATTGATGCAACTCGACCGAAACGTCGGGCAAATATATTTATCTCTTAATACCTGCTAAATAAGATAAGAATACCTATCTAAAACAAACAAAGCAGCTTAAAATGTAAGTAAGATAGAATCAACAATAGATTGAGCTTCCCTAGAAATATGATTGAAAATATATCAAGTAGTATGTATTGTCAAATTACGAGTGGAACGGATTTAAATCAATACTTATTGGTATCAAGAATCAATTTCATGTTCTGTTACGCTCATTTGTATAAACATGTAATAAGTTACTTGTTATAATATGCTCCTTTTGAAATATAGTAAAATTAGCCTTTAATATAATAAATAAACAACAAATAAATAGTAAATTCGAAGTGAAATAATAGGAGTTATTACATCTTAGTTATATAATTTTATTTTCAACCTTTTTTATGAAAAACTTAGGGTAGGTACATAACACTATCACGAACAAATATTTTTTTCTAAATCATATAGGAAGTATTTTTCTATTATACTGAATTTATTAAATAGCTGGTCTCTAGTTAGGCTATCGGCCTTTCTTACAGAAGTAAAGAATGAGACATCGGTAAAGAAAGTACGTCTTTTTCATTCGCGTGAGGTCAAAGAAGAACATTATCCAGAATCCATTTTAGAAAGTACTGCACAGATGTATACACTCCAGGTTTCCTGATGCCGCAAATAGTTGGGCCAAACGATACAGCTCCTATCAGGTAACTCTTTGGACCTTCAGGTGTATCGTAGACCTGCAAAGAAGACGATAAATGTAGATAGCCATGTGCTGTTTTAAAAATATATTAATATAGGCTAATCAAATCAAGTACTTATTGTCCAAAAGTTGATACTCGTGCAATATGTACTTCTCTGTGGTGAATCATGCCAAGTATTTTTCTTTGTGTAGTGTTCAAATCTTGAGAAATTACGATTGAGACATTTGCGACGACAAAAAGCACTTCCCGCCATTTTGGTTCTGCTGATCTCACCTTCATAAGAGGACCTCCTGAGTCCCCGCCGCAAGCATCCTTGTTGTGTACTGCTCCTGCACATATCTCTGCCTCAGTGACCTTGAAGCCCTTCCCGATAGACTCGCAAATCTTGGGCTCCACTACTGGAAGCTGGTAAAGAAAAATAACACCTTAGCTTAGTAAAGTGTTCCGTGCTTCGGAAGTGACAGACGCTATCCGAATATCGTAGATTTTGAGACCAATTGAGATCAATTAGGGCCCTATAAAGCCTGAAAAGACTGCCAATAGACGAGGCAGTTTTGAACGTAAGTCTCTCGTTAGTGCAGGATTTTGTTCATGATTTTTGTTTGTTTAGATTAGGCTAGAGGCATTGGTGACCGAGACTGGGTAGGTACCTATTTTATTTCTAGATGAAATAGTATAAATAACTCAAGACGAAGAAGTATGATGTGAGCTTAGATTACACAAAAAAATCGCAGCAACACAATTAAGTGCTACTTATTATCTCTAAGATGGATGGTGAAGGTACCAACTGGATACTCACCGCAACATACTGTAGGATTTCAGCACGTTGTTCCGTGGACATGTTCATCTTTCCCCACCCGGCCACCGTGACCATCTCACCTAGCTTCAGACCATCGAACTGTTCTTTGCGAGGCAAGCAGATTGGCGTCACGTAATCTGGAAGAAGGGTGCCGTCATAAATTCCTACTCTTTCTATTCACCCATTGCATATACTTATTAAAAATACATAGGTACTACTCAAACACCTACTGATATAGGAATGCACGTTAAATGTTATCTACTCGTAAATTTTCTATTATTATCATAGATATATTCCTCGTAGCATATCGTAGGCATTACTTGATACCTAGGTAATAGAAAACAAGATGATCGATCATTAATAATCCATCTATTCGAATTACAAGCCCTCCGAAGCACGGAATCATTTTTCTTAAGACAATCAGGTGATTCAACCAGCATTGTCCTAACAAATCACTGTACAAAATGATTGTTCCTGTTCTCCGCTAACTTACTGTAAGTAAATAAACAAACCCGGTGATATTATAGCCAGTCAGTATTGCAACCAGCCAGTGAATCTTCGTTAGTATTTTGCTCATAACATAACTTTGTCAGTTGTAGTCGTAGGTCAATTTTTTTTGCACTGAATGTTCTAGTTTCTCAAGATTTATAAAACTGCATTCTCTATTTACTGTTCAACTCCAGTACTGGTTTGTCCAGCTCGAAGGGAGGCTTATTGAAGCACGAAGTTTCCTGATGAGGAGGTGGACCTTCCGATCCTGAACGGCAGCTTTTGTACCTATCCTCTACTTACTGTTCAACTCCACTGGTCTGTCCAGCTCGATGACCGCGAGGTCGTTGTGGAAGGGAGGCTTGTTGAAGCTTGGATGGTTCCTGATGAGGTGATTGTGAACCTTCCGATCCTGGACTGGAGGCGCACAAACCGTCAGCTGACAGTCGGGGTCTGTGCGAGTATCGTACTCGCCCAGCCTTACGAACGACCTGTTGGTAAAATTGATCAATGTCTTACTGAACTTTATAAAGGGCACTTCTAGCCGAAAGTTCATAAAAGCTCTGTGTACCAGAACTAGAAACTTTGACACACAGAATATCTGTACCTGAACTAGGATAATTAACTACTGTACCAGAACTAGGATCTTGTTAAAGGAGGACGTGTATGAGCATGTAATCAAACAGTTAATATAATGTATTACATATAGCATAACATATAGGTAGCTCTACCACTTCTACGTACTTCTGTTACTCTGGGAACTTCAACAGGGGTACGTGGGGTCATATAAATTCTGCTATATTAACATACGAATAAGAGTATATCTTACAATTTGAAGGGATCATCAGCCGTGATCTGCGCGCAGTGGGCAGCAGTGACGACGTGTTTATTCGTGATCAGCGCTCCTCCGCACATCCAGTCAGTTTCGTTGTCTTGTGCTGTTGGATTGTTCATATTTTAACAACTTCGGTGGGCCATGCTGTGTATATCGGTATTTTTAAAAAGCGTGCTAATTAACCTAACGTAGTGTGAAAACACACAACTACATGATACTGGGCGTCGAAAAAAAACTGACCGAACTGAGAGAGATGAGAACCTGAACAACCTTCCCCAAGAAACATATGTCGAAATATGTAACTAAAAATTGACCCTGCCATACAAATGGTGTCAGCGGCTCGAATCATGGGAGGGTCATTTTTATTATTTTTTTATATTTCAGCATTATGTTTCTTGGGGAGAGTTAGTCAGTTACATCCTAAAGTTTGGTAAGCTTATATTTCTATACCTTGTATAAGAAGAGACATCGTAAATAGGCATCAAAACTAAATCCTAATGATACCACTATAATTTGTTTCCTTTACATACATATATTCACGCCTTTATCCCTAATGGGGTAGGCAGAGCGTAAACGACCTATTCAAAGGTCGTTCCGCCACGTCTGACAAGTTTTGAGGGTTATTCCAGATAGATCTGTATTTGCTATAGTGACAGGTTGTCAGCTCATCGCTTAAATTACAATACTGAAACCCTCGAATCCCTTAGCTGATTTTTACAGCATGCCCGGGAGGTGCACAAGTGCACATTCTATGTTTTTCTATCACTCCCAGTCCAGCATGGAAGTTCTCCCACTCCCAGTCTAGCTGTTTCCTAGTTAGGTGCAGATAACTGTTGATCGAAGTTTTATTTTATCAACAGGACACACATTTATAAGTATATTGGGGGAATTTTGTAAAAAAATAAAATTAAATAAGATAAGATCATTTTCCTTATTTCTGCCTCAAAATCTGCTGGCGTGTTTTCCAATACCCAACCAGTTTCCGGTTTATGTTTGCGACACATTAGTATACGAATGCTCAATGCTATCATAAATTCACGCTTATATCGCTTACGAGGTAAGCAGAGCGTAGCGTAGAGCGTATCTGCAAACACCGTTTCACTTAATTAATTCTAAAAGGCTAATTGCTGTTGTGACAGGTTGTGAGAATGGCACCAATTCGTAGTTGCTAAAAACACGACCTACAATTGTCTGTCATGAGAGAAGAGAAAAGGACGGCAATAATTTTAGTCGAGATTTAGTTAAGTTGTGTCGTCCACGAAACGATAGCAATGTCAGCCCATCATCGTCTAGTTTACTAACTGATATACCGGGGGTAAGGGACAGCTTCCCGCAAACTGATAGGGGTTGCACAGTCAATCAAACTAAACAACTTTCAGAAATAAATTCTTTCAGGAAATTACACCCGGTATATAATTCACGGGACGGGAAACTAGGTATATGTATACCGGGTGTAAGGGACAGCGTCCCGCAAACTGATAGGGGTTGCTCAGTCAACGATACTGAACACATATCACCAGGATTTTTTTTCAGGAAATGAAAAAAAAAATTTGCTTTTCCATACAAATTGTCTGATTGATGTGGTCATTTTGTATGAAAAAGCAATTTTTTTTTTCATTTCCTGAAAAAAAATCCTGGTGGTAGTTGTTCAGTATCGTTGACTGAGCAACCCCTATCAGTTTGCGGGACGCTGTCCCTTACACCCCGTATATTTTTTATTCTATTGGTTCCTGCCTGTCCTAAAAAGAAACACGTCACACTTACAAGAATATCCAAGTCGTGCTATCCAAGGGAATTGTCCTAGAGCAGCATCCAGACCGCCAATAATACGGTCTGCCGCATTATCTCCGCACTCGAACTTATCCAGCACTTTCCACGCTGGATGTTTTTCCACTTCCTGCCACGTGGCACCTGTAATCCATCCACAAAGTGAAGAAATATTTTTCGCACCAAGTCGATTCTTATTGTGAATATAGTTTTGGGACAGAGGGCTGAGGTGCGCTGCCTGCCGCCGCCAACTTAATTTGTTATTTAGGTTTCACACTGGATTTTGCAGATTTATAATTATATACCACCGGCACTAAAATGTGCGACACCATACGATCTATAATGGGCCCCATCACGACTTAACCAAATCTCAACTAAAATTATTGCCATCCCGTTCTGTTGTCTCATGATAGGATCTCGTGAAAGGTATGGACTTATATATTAGTTAAGTCGTGGTTTTTGCAACTACGAATTGCTACCATTATAGATCCTATAAGAAGAAGAAGCTCTATTAGCTTGCGGCTGCTTGCGAATTGCGATACAGTTGGTTGAATTAAAGTATTGTTTTGGCAATCGTAGCGTTGTACAACTCGGCAAGATAGACTGACAACATGAAGCTAAAGTTACTAACAGTGTAGAGGAATAATAAAAGCATGCAGCGGCTATATCACAGGGCTGGATGAATATACGTAGCACACCCCTATTCGCTCTCAGTAGTTCCTTTACTAGTTCTTAGGAACTAACTCCAGTAAAGGGCTAGGTCAGAGAGTCATCTTCAGGGCGTAGTATTAGTATGAGTTTAAATAAAATGCAATATTCCACTAGGTTTAATGCCAATAGCTTGGTTAATGAAATTGAAGGCATTCAAATGATTCACACTTCACAGTTTTTGAACGTCATTACAATCGCATTAGCCAAGAAAATAATTAGTCTAGTTTATCAAGTTGTAGGGACTTCCCTTGACTTGACTAGAGCATCATAATAACTGTGTTAATTAACAGGTAAACGAATTAATGGAATATTTTAATCGCAAAAATCCATTAACTTACCGTAAGTGTTGTGCACATACAAGATGTGAGCAATCCATCGCAAATATCGCAACATTTGTTTACGATTTTATTTATATTTTTGTTTATTGTATTGAAAGCGACAGTCGTTCCAAGAGTTCGTAGCCGCAAAGAGAAAAGTTCATGACTGTTCAGTGTGCACGGTTCAGGAGCCGTATTTTTGAATCACTCGAATCGAATTCGCATACGAAAGACTAACATTCGCGTGGAAAATTGTATGAAAATTGCATGCGAAAGTTACTCTTTCGTATGCGCATTGGAGTTCGAATGATTCAAAAATACGGCTCCAGGGTCTGAGGAGTGTAATGTGCCGTGCATGTGCATAGGAAATGCAATTCGTCGTGCGCGAGAGCGGATCGCCTTCGCACATTACGAAAAACCATAAAATATCTACCAATGGTCATTTACAAACGATAAGGGGATTGTAAACGTGTACAAAACTTCGCAAGCAATCGTACGTACATAATGCAGAAAATTTATAAATAATAATGTCTCCTGTATTAGACACGCTTAGATATTACAGTTTTGAATTTTGTTACATAGAAGTAGAGTTCAATTTTAAATGTAAACCGCTTTTCACAGCTGATTTAAGAGCTCAAATAGATACACATATGAGGCATGTGGCCCTTAATTTGGTGAATTAAATAATATGAAAGTGTGTTCGGACATGCATGTTGTAAAAACAATCATGTTATTCCGTTATGTTTATGAACAGAAACGGGACAAGTATCTGATTCACGTCAAGTGTTGTCGGTCATTTGCGCAGCCGCGCGTGCGAGTGATACACTGTATTTTCCCGCAGAACAAGTATGGTAATGACCGTCATCTCGAGCGGCCGTCGAAGCCGCCGACCCTGCGTCATTCTGACCATGTCTACACCCGAGCACGCGAAACTTCTTCAGATACAAACACACCACACATACGTTTCGAGCACAAAAACCCGATCCAAACCAGTCAGCTGTGGAAGTGTCGCCTCTGTGGCGGAGGCGCGGACAAAGATCGTCACTTGTTTTGACCCTGCTTATCTGCGGATAACCCGTCTGCGCGATTTGTTTTTTAATAATGGACAAAGAAACACAAATTATGGTTTCATAAGTGATTCTGAATGTTTAGTTGTGCTATTAGACCGTTTGCATTAAACAGCGAGTGATTAATTAATTAATGTGTTTTTTTATACTGAGCGGAGGTGATTCGTGAGTGACATGTGGAATAGAGCGGTTTTGTCGCAATATAGACTTTAGGGAGAGATCACTATATTTTGAGAGGAAAATATCATGTGCTTGTGGTTAACTTGTGTGACGTTGCTAGCACTGTTATTAACAGGGGACAGCTGTAAGTATACGTGTAATTATAATTAACTATACCACGAGTTAATTTAGACCGTAAACAATTGAATCAAACGTAGCTGTGACAAATTTAATTTATACAGCCACATTGAGGGGAAAAATCGCGAGGCAACGTACACAGAAAGACGCCGATTTTCAAACGTGTTTAAAAAATACAAAAATTAAGTTAGTGCGGTCCGATTTGACATACATTAGAATTAAGTTGCAAATGTCAAGATTCTGGAAATGCTCAAACATTTCAAGTTTAAGACCAAGAAGGGAAGTAAATTCATAGCCTGTTTACCGATTGAAAGGTATACCTACCATACCTACCTACCTACCATACAGGCTGTGATACTTTTTTTGTTGTGATACTTTTTTCGCCGATTCAGGGTAGCAATCATCTCAGTAGAAAGCTGGTTAAACCAAGCAATAACCGTATTTCTCATTTGGTATTTATAATACAAACATCGACTTATAAAATAATAACTGTGCCTGACTACAAGATGTTTGGTTTTCCTTTTACAAATAAAAATAAAACAATTTTACTTGTCAGTATTCGCTGGCGACAGTTGCGTAGCGGACGAGGAGCGGCCAGGAATCTGCCGTCTTCTGTCACAATGCCAGCCTCTGATCGCGGAGATTCAAAGAGCTGGTGCCCCGATGCCTGCCCACCTCAGGAGGAAACTACAGTCCCTTGCTTGCGGCTTCCAGGCGGATGAACCCATGGTTAAAATCTTTCGTTTTAGACGTTAATATAAAACAGAGACTCAGTCAACGATACTGAAGAACTTTCAAAAACAAATTCTTCCGAAAAATTAAAATAAAATTGTCTGCATGCATATTCTCTGATCGAAATGGTAATTTTGTATGGTGAAGACAAAATGATTTATCAAAAATTCAGTTTCAACGATTAAGCAAACCTTTTAGTTTTCGGTAATATACAATACATCTATAAACTTAACGTTGATTTTGTTTAAAGGTATGCTGTGCAAGACCATACACGAACAACCCGGTTCAGGGTGATAATAATAATCCCTCACAGTGGACACCCACTGGCACACACGGAATGGGCGGAGGTTCCGATTGGAATCAAAACAATAATCAAAACTGGAACAGCAACAGAAATCCAACAAATAGACCCGTGACTAATCGTCCAAACAATAATAGACCAACGAATCGTCCAAACAATAGACCAACGACAAATGATCAAAACTCCAACAATGTTCAAGATATACGGAATCATAGGAATATAGGACTGCTGCCTAATAATTGTGGTGTTTTGGAAAGCGACAGAATATGGGGCGGGAACAGAACCAGATTGTACGAAATGCCATGGATGGTACTCGTCAAGTATGATTCGCGTGAGTTTTAATTTAAACACTTTAGTTTTATTGTAAGTAGAATGGAATCAGCAAAGTATTAAATCCTCAATTTATTTTACAGCTCGAGGAGTGAAGCTGAGTTGCGGAGGGACGCTGATCAATGAGAACTACGTTCTGACTGCAGCGCACTGCGTGACTTTCCTTGGCAACCGACTGACTCTATCAGGAATCGTTCTTGGAGAATATGACGTCAGGAAGGACCCGGATTGCGAAAGAGTGGAAGGAGAAGTCCACTGCGCTCCAAACATTCGGGTAACAAACATGATAATAAATCAGGCTAATAAAATTTGTGAATATTTCGGGGCATTTTTAAGATATTTTCTTTTCTTTGCAGAATGTCTCGATAGAACAAGTGATCGCTCATCCCGGATACAGTCCTCAAAACCTGTATGATGATATCGCATTAGTGAGGCTCTCTGAACCAGCAGATTTTACTCTCGGTTTGTAATTAAGTTTTTTTTAAGCTTCCCCAAATCGAGCCAAGTTACCTTTTTATGATGTTTTCAGTTTCAACTCCTATCAGATTTTGGGACATCGTCCCTTTAATTATGTTTGGGATTTTCCTTAAGTACATATATATCTAATTTTCTGGAAGGAAGGGAGAGAGGCCTTTGCCCTGCAGTGGGACAACACAGGCTCTTAAATAATAATAATAAATAAATATAAGTATATCTGTTTTTCAGATAGTATGAAGCCGATTTGCTTGCCATCTACGCCTGAGCTGATCTCTGATACCTTGGTTGGAATGAATGGTGTCGTAGCCGGATGGGGAGCCACTGAAGATGGATTACAGTCACCTGTTTTACTCAGCGTGGATCTACCGATTATTGCCAATCGGGATTGCCAAGATGCTTACAATGGGTAACTATCACCTTCTTCCTATAGCATTTTTCGGCGCTTTTAGTGCTTAATGTGTAAATTATAATTTTGAATTTGGTTAAACGTTTCATCATTAAATTACAGAAATCCTCAAATCTACGACCGGCAAATGTGCGCGGGTGGAGTCCAGGACAAAGATTCCTGTGGTGGAGATTCCGGAGGCCCTCTCATGTACCCAGGCCGCATCAGATCGGGTGCCGTCCGCTACGTGCAGCGAGGAATCGTCTCCTACGGCTCCAAGAGATGCGGCATCGGTGGCTTCCCAGGAGTGTACACGAGAGTAGCCAGCTACATGAACTGGATATTAGATAATATGCGAAGATAAGGTTTCATGAAAGTTTTTCGGTCTGTGGATCTCTGTGTTTATATTTCGTTTAATTTATTTTCCTCCATTAATTATAAAATATTATTTAATGTCTTAGCTAGTCTGATGAAGAATTTGTGATAAAGTTTTTACGAAAATGCAGCTTTATACATATTTTTTTTACAAATTGTTGCAATTTTATTTTACTTCCTTTAAGTTTTCGAACGGTTGTTAAAATTCAAGTTGGTGATGGACTTCAACATGTAAGACATCATTAAGCTTGCCCTGTGATATGGGATCGGAAAAAACGATTTTTTTAAATTAAATTCCTCTAGTTTAATGTAAGTGAGTACCAAATGTACTACCCTAGATTCGTTACTTGTATTTGTAAGTAGGTAAGTTATCTAATTGCATCATAATCTTGAAAAGCTATACCGTCGTCGTTTCATATTACCACACGATGCACCAAAACATACCGACACGATGATGGTTGGGTCGCTCCACCTCGTCAGGTTAGACATTGGTTCAGACACTATAGTATGAAAAGGTCAATCCTAAGATAGATAGATAGATAGATAAAGCATTTATTCGGTACCATAGTTGTTACAATTAGACGACTTAAAAACTAAATAGCCTAATAGCCACTTACTCGATACCGAAGAGGTTCCCAGCTCAGCATAATGCTACAGTCAAAGACCATAGCGCTGGTTTTCAGTGGGAACCTTACTAAAACTAACTTAACCTAAGAAAAATATCAAATAACAAAACAGTAGGTAAGTAAAATAAAATGAATAAGGAACAACGAAAGGCGTGATTTGACCAAGGAAAGACCGTGCTTGTTTCTTGTGCGGTCCATGCTTACAGATACATAAGGAAAGGAGTCTTTAATCTGAGCTTTTAAAAAACAATATGTCATACAAATGACATGATCTTGCATGAACCATGTCATTCATGCATGTCGTGATGAATGGTGATGAACACTATCATGATAATAAACACAAATAACTAAACGATAAAGAAACAGGAACATACGATCGATCAGCAAAATTGATTTGAAATCATAGGCCCCTGCAGACCTGAGATCATCAAACGATGCACCCCCAACAGTCCCAAACATGATTTGACTACTATAAGATAATATCTAAATGGACAGAATTACAACAACAGCATTACAATAATATCCCATTTACCGTCAAACAATTGCCCATAATTCCTTGCTTGCCATAGGACCTCATAGGGGTCTACCGAATATCAAGAACTAATGCCTCGATGTGCTATGCCTTCTTGCGCGGGCGCCGGCGACGAGTATGACGAAGATGGCAACTATATCGGTGACGCCATCCGCCCCCATCGGAGATTCCACAAACCTAGCGCCTTTGACCCACCACCAGATCCAGTAAGACCAATATTTTTTTCCACGGGAGTCGTAAAAAACATCACGTGTTTACTTTATTTACCTGCAAATTTTAAGTGTTCTTTTACCTTTCTTTGTCCCAAAAAGAATTTTGTAGAACCCATGTAGAATCGAAAGAATATTATCTTAGAATATTATAAAAATGTTAACAGAAACAACCAGAAAATAAGCTTTTTTTCTTATAATTAAAAAAAGATACGTAAGAGCTTTTTTTCTTATAATTAAAAAAAGAAGGCTAACCTAACCACTCTTTCCAGGAGCTATTATACTTTTTTTGTCCCAGGCAACATGGAGGAAAATCTAAACATGCTAATAGGGGTTTTTTTTCTTCATTATATCGACCTATACTCCAAGAAATAAGGGCCAAGCTCCCATAGTAACCTCTACTTTGAGTGATTAAGTTTTGCGCTCGACCAGATGTGTTCACTAGTTCATTTTAAGTATTTTTAGTCCAAGCGGCAACGTTTTTTTTTTCACCTGTTGTATTTTTTTTCTCCATGCTAATTTATATGGAAATATTGTTTTTTTTTAATTCGAAAATGAATAGTAAGCATTATCATTTTCTAATTTCTTTTTTTAATCCGTTAGATTTAAAGATGAAGCAAGTCATTTGGCGTAAAGTTTAGAGAAAAACATTCAGCTGTTTCGTGTCAGGAACAGCCCAAACTTGACACGTATCAAAAATGAATGGTTATGATTTTTGCTTCTATACTACGAATAAAGGATTTTATACAAAACAGCTAGATGTAATATAATTGTATTATATATTTTTTATTATTATATATTTGAAAAAAAATTACCCCCTTCAAAATTTCATCCCCCCACTCTCCCCAGGATACAAATAAATCTATTAATCTTGGACTACAAATACTTAAAATGTGTGAGTGTACTAGTGAACATATATAGTTAGGCACAAAACTTAATCAACAAAAGTTGAGGTCATGTCACTTATTTCTTGGAGTACTATGTTCTTTTTTGGGGAAAGAAAAAACAGTAATAATCACTGATCATGTCATGATCACTGGGGTTGTTATGTACCTTTTCTGTTACATCTTGTGTGATAGATAGAGATAGTCTATTAAAATGAATGTTAGGAAATGAGTAATACTGAACCCAAAAATTTGCATAAACTATATAATTAAATAAAATTGCTTTACAGATTTTAAATTTCTGCCAATGGTTCTGTGGCACCTTGTGGGCCAAATTTAAGGGTTTGAGGACGTCTTTAATCGGCCTCGTATATGGCATATATAAAGACCCATATTGGTTCAGTGTCCTCAGAGCCGTCACCCTGTTTGGCATTGGCTTGAAACTGTTCTACGACTTGTACTTGAAGCTACTAGTACTGAGCGACTGTGACAGGAAGAAGGCTTGCGCACAATCTAGCAAAGTAAAAGTGGACCTGTAAAGATCATGTTTTTCTAAATAGTTGACAGTAAACACTTTTGAAACACCTTGTATTTTTTTAACTTGGACCTTGGACTTCATAGTGGAGGTGTTTCGAATATAATTATTCCCTTGATTTTAAAAGACTTTGCAACGGTAGCAAACTTATAACTTATATTTTTAGAATCTGCCCTTGAAGCCCTTTCATTTGATATGCCACACTTCAGAATTAAACAAATAAAAATAAAAAATCCCATACAAAAAATGATGACGGCAGCACGCTTTTCCTAAAGGAAATATTTTTTCTTACTTCGAGTCAAAACGAAGGCTTTGACTTCAAGTACATGTGTACCAAACGGCTACGCTCTATAACTAAATGAAATATGATTTTTTCAAGATATTCAACTACATATTATGTAAGTTTAATTAAACTCTGATTAATGTTCCTAGTAATGTAGTAGGTAAGAGTGCAGGTTTAGGTTGGTTGTAATATGTGGAAGTAGTATCCCCCCCCCCCCCCCTAGTAAAGAAAAGTGAAAAAAAAAACGTTCTTCCCTCCTAGGGGGGATAGGCCAGGTGGAACAGGGGGTAGATTTCCGTAGTATGCCCTCGCCTCGCTCGGCACATTCCATTCCATTCAAAAAGATTTTATATTGTTTATTTATGGAATAACAATGAGTTTTTATCTGCATGATCATGACATTCATGACTGACATGTACGGAAGTGTACAGATGAAAATATATCAAATAGTTGTACCAGAAATTACTAAGTTAATAAAATTAATATGCCCCTCTAAATTGTAAATAGGCCTCTAGGGGCCATAAAACACAAAAAGATGCCCAGGTGTGACGGGGACGACGAAGGATACATAGTTCAAGATCCACGATGCAGCGCAAAATGCATTCCAAACTTTGCATCGAATAAAGCATGTATCACAAGGAGAGGAGTAGTTGAAGACTTTGTGCCGCTGCGGTATCGATCAGTCTTTGAGGATTGTCCCGTTGACGATTGTCCCGCGTGTGGGTCAGATAGCGAAGACAACGACAGTGGTGATGGTGATGATGATGATAGTGATGATTGTGATAGACGTGGTGGAAGAAGCGGCCAAGGTCGGAGCCGGGGCAGCAGACGTCGTCGTCGTGGTGGTCAAGCCTATAAAGACTACCTAGCCCGAAGGGATGCTGCACGCTATCAGGTATTTTTGGACCTATACCTACTTTTCTATCTTCCAGAATAAGTAAGCAAACTGTGTATTGTGGCAATTTGGATGGTATTGCCATCTCCCCATATAAATTGATTTGAAGAGCTGAATTTTCATATGGACGAACATAAACATAACTGTAGTTCTATTCATATTTCACCTTTTTACTTGGTAACTGTGGTCCTAGATATTAATAGAACTTTTACGGAATAAATCCCGGATTAGGCAGCAACTTTTCAAGTAAAAATCATAGTATCTTATTATACCATGGTAAAAATAAATAGTGGATTGCGTTCACCAATCCAAATTTCGAACGCGGCGAGCATATACGTAGTAGTACGTGAACTTTCTGTGGCTGTATGGTACGATTATAATAACATAATTTCGTTGCAGCCCTGGACACCTTACTACGTAGGCACAGTGATGTTGGAGAAACTAGCATCGTTCGTAGCTCTATTCATGTACATCTACTCTGATAACTACCGCTGGAGTCTGTTTAAGAGTTTCATATTCTTCACAACCAGTATCAAGTCCATGTTCATGTTGGCTGATGTCATTAAAAAAGAATGTGAGAGAAGGCAAAGGTGCCTCGACGCCGCTGTGTTTTACTCCAAATGAATCGTCCAAAATTTTTGTTATGTTTTTGGTGATATTGTAATTTTTCTGTGGAATAAAAAGGGCTACGTTGCTTCAATCACTTGTGGAATTTTACTTAATTAGGTACGCGGTTTTGACACGTTTTATTTTGCGGTTTTTTAATGAGCTGGTATGTGCAGTTTCCTTAATGACTGAACTGACCTGTGCAAGTATCGAGACATCTGTCTGAATTCATGTTTAGGACATAAAAATCTTGTTGGTACCTAAATGTAAATTGCCTGATATCTATGAAACTGTTGGAGCGACTTCATCTAAGGGCTGGAAATACCTCAAAGATAACTTTTGTCACGCAATAAAGTATACCTATATATCGTGGGAAAATCATCTATTTACACAAGCGGAAAGTCAAGTTTATATTATATATCTACCTATACGTACATGATCGTCATTTCTGAGAAATCGCGATGGTGTTTGTATTAATTTGTATATAGAGCGTTATATTAGTAATCCTTTGTAGATGTTATAGGTTAGGTTACATAAAAGATAGACGACATGGATATAATGGAACTGGCGGAGCTTCACACGCAGCAAGAGGCGATCAAGGAAAATCCCGGGCTTACTGAGCCGAGTGGAGTAGGTATTATATTATACCTCGCATCGAGTGCTGACGCGCTGCGTTTTCAAAAAAATGCTTGTATATTTTGTTGTTGTGTTGATAACCTTTAATTAGGCGCTCTGCCCGCGCCAGGGCCGGTTTTGTTTGTGGTCAGTCGTGCGCCGGCGCTCAGCACATCTACCACGCTAATTAATATCTTTATTTTATTAAATAGTTTTAATAATAATCAAAATATGAACGCTCTTTACAAAGCTGTGGTCGTCTTGTTCATTATCTCGTTATCAGTGTCAAGTACATTTGGACGTAAGTAGAATTATTTAGATACTTACAAGTTTATTTTATTATATACAGTGTTTCGATAACCTCATCATCGTTGACCCTACAGAAAAATACTATCCGGCTTCCATTTTGTCCAAGATCATTTTTCAAATTTGCATGCTCAAGAAATAGATACAAAAAATACTTGACACATCTTACAAGTCGAACTCGGTTGCCCCTCCAAGGATGTATGTAATTATAAAGACGACGTAACTCCGACCATTAGAAAATATGTTTATCTCGCAAGAAGGTGATCATTAGAAAACTACTGCACCGATTAGAGTATTTATGATACGTGCGCATTAACGGGATCCTTAGATGATGACATGGATCATGTCTGCGACAGAATCCGGTTGCTGTATTCATGTTAACGACCCGAGCAGTTTACAATTTCTATAAGGATAAAGTGGAAGATGTGACAAACAGGAAAATTTGAAATTATATCCAATATGATAATGATAAGCAAATTAATAAAGTATCTATCAATCTGGAAATTCAGAAAGACACTACAAGGGAATTTTATCTAAATTATTATAAAACCGTGTAGGTATCCAATAGTAATAATATATTTGTTTTTGTACAAGCAATCATTAATGAATATACACAAATTACAGACGTGAACAAGATACGTCGTATTTGCCTGTCTCATAAAGTCAGTAGTATACCTACGCTTAGTATGGTCGTATGATTGATGCAGTGATGTAATGGGTAAAGGATGACGAGACACCTCTCTATCTAAATTTTATATTAAAACAAACAAAAATTTGCGATCAGACAACATGAAACAAACAATAAGACTATCCAAACAGTAATTAAGGGTGACATGAAATTCCAGAGATAGATACTTTATTAATTTGCTTATCATTATCATATTGGATATAATTTCAAATTTTCCTGTTTGTCACATCTTCCACTTTATCCTTATAGAAATTGTAAACTGCTCGGGTCGTTAACATGAATACAGCAACCGGATTCTGTCGCAGACATGATCCATGTCATCATCTAAGGATCCCGTTAATGCGCACGTATCATAAATACTCTAATCGGTGCAGTAGTTTTCTAATGATCACCTTCTTGCGAGATAAACATATTTTCTAATGGTCGGAGTTACGTCGTCTTTATAATTACATACATCCTTGGAGGGGCAACCGAGTTCGACTTGTAAGATGTGTCAAGTATTTTTTGTATCTATTTCTTGAGCATGCAAATTTGAAAAATGATCTTGGACAAAATGGAAGCCGGATAGTATTTTTCTGTAGGGTCAACGATGATGAGGTTATCGAAACACTGTATATAATAAAATAAACTTGTAAGTATCTAAATAATTCTACTTACGTCCAAATGTACTTGACACTGATAACGAGATAATGAACAAGACGACCACAGCTTTGTAAAGAGCGTTCATATTTTGATTATTATTAAAACTATTTAATAAAATAAAGATATTAATTAGCGTGGTAGATGTGCTGAGCGCCGGCGCACGACTGACCACAAACAAAACCGGCCCTGGCGCGGGCAGAGCGCCTAATTAAAGGTTATCAACACAACAACAAAATATACAAGCATTTTTTTGAAAACGCAGCGCGTCAGCACTCGATGCGAGGTATAATATAATACCTACTCCACTCGGCTCAGTAAGCCCGGGATTTTCCTTGATCGCCTCTTGCTGCGTGTGAAGCTCCGCCAGTTCCATTATATCCATGTCGTCTATCTTTTATGTAACCTAACCTATAACATCTACAAAGGATTACTAATATAACGCTCTATATACAAATTAATACAAACACCATCGCGATTTCTCAGAAATGACGATCATGTACGTATAGGTAGATATATAATATAAACTTGACTTTCCGCTTGTGTAAATAGATGATTTTCCCACGATATATAGGTATACTTTATTGCGTGACAAAAGTTATCTTTGAGGTATTTCCAGCCCTTAGATGAAGTCGCTCCAACAGTTTCATAGATATCAGGCAATTTACATTTAGGTACCAACAAGATTTTTATGTCCTAAACATGAATTCAGACAGATGTCTCGATACTTGCACAGGTCAGTTCAGTCATTAAGGAAACTGCACATACCAGCTCATTAAAAAACCGCAAAATAAAACGTGTCAAAACCGCGTACCTAATTAAGTAAAATTCCACAAGTGATTGAAGCAACGTAGCCCTTTTTATTCCACAGAAAAATTACAATATCACCAAAAACATAACAAAAATTTTGGACGATTCATTTGGAGTAAAACACAGCGGCGTCGAGGCACCTTTGCCTTCTCTCACATTCTTTTTTAATGACATCAGCCAACATGAACATGGACTTGATACTGGTTGTGAAGAATATGAAACTCTTAAACAGACTCCAGCGGTAGTTATCAGAGTAGATGTACATGAATAGAGCTACGAACGATGCTAGTTTCTCCAACATCACTGTGCCTACGTAGTAAGGTGTCCAGGGCTGCAACGAAATTATGTTATTATAATCGTACCATACAGCCACAGAAAGTTCACGTACTACTACGTATATGCTCGCCGCGTTCGAAATTTGGATTGGTGAACGCAATCCACTATTTATTTTTACCATGGTATAATAAGATACTATGATTTTTACTTGAAAAGTTGCTGCCTAATCCGGGATTTATTCCGTAAAAGTTCTATTAATATCTAGGACCACAGTTACCAAGTAAAAAGGTGAAATATGAATAGAACTACAGTTATGTTTATGTTCGTCCATATGAAAATTCAGCTCTTCAAATCAATTTATATGGGGAGATGGCAATACCATCCAAATTGCCACAATACACAGTTTGCTTACTTATTCTGGAAGATAGAAAAGTAGGTATAGGTCCAAAAATACCTGATAGCGTGCAGCATCCCTTCGGGCTAGGTAGTCTTTATAGGCTTGACCACCACGACGACCATTAGAAAATATGTTTATCTCGCAAGAAGGTGATCATTAGAAAACTACTGCACCGATTAGAGTATTTATGATACGTGCGCATTAACGGGATCCTTAGATGATGACATGGATCATGTCTGCGACAGAATCCGGTTGCTGTATTCATGTTAACGACCCGAGCAGTTTACAATTTCTATAAGGATAAAGTGGAAGATGTGACAAACAGGAAAATTTGAAATTATATCCAATATGATAATGATAAGCAAATTAATAAAGTATCTATCAATCTGGAATTTCATGTCACCCTTAATTACTGTTTGGATAGTCTTATTGTTTGTTTCATGTTGTCTGATCGCAAATTTTTGTTTGTTTTAATATAAAATTTAGATAGAGAGGTGTCTCGTCATCCTTTACCCATTACATCACTGCATCAATCATACGACCATACTAAGCGTAGGTATACTACTGACTTTATGAGACAGGCAAATACGACGTATCTTGTTCACGTCTGTAATTTGTGTATATTCATTAATGATTGCTTGTACAAAAACAAATATATTATTACTATTGGATACCTACACGGTTTTATAATAATTTAGATAAAATTCCCTTGTAGTGTCTTTCTGAATTTCCAGATTGATAGATACTTTATTAATTTGCTTATCATTATCATATTGGATATAATTTCAAATTTTCCTGTTTGTCACATCTTCCACTTTATCCTTATAGAAATTGTAAACTGCTCGGTCGTTAACATGAATACAGCAACCGGATTCTGTCGCAGACATGATCCATGTCATCATCTAAGGATCCCGTTAATGCGCACGTATCATAAATACTCTAATCGGTGCAGTAGTTTTCTAATGATCACCTTCTTGCGAGATAAACATATTTTCTAATGGTCGGAGTTACGTCGTCTTTATAATTACATACATCCTTGGAGGGGCAACCGAGTTCGACTTGTAAGATGTGTCAAGTATTTTTTGTATCTATTTCTTGAGCATGCAAATTTGAAAAATGATCTTGGACAAAATGGAAGCCGGATAGTATTTTTCTGTAGGGTCAACGATGATGAGGTTATCGAAACACTGTATATAATAAAATAAACTTGTAAGTATCTAAATAATTCTACTTACGTCCAAATGTACTTGACACTGATAACGAGATAATGAACAAGACGACCACAGCTTTGTAAAGAGCGTTCATATTTTGATTATTATTAAAACTATTTAATAAAATAAAGATATTAATTAGCGTGGTAGATGTGCTGAGCGCCGGCGCACGACTGACCACAAACAAAACCGGCCCTGGCGCGGGCAGAGCGCCTAATTAAAGGTTATCAACACAACAACAAAATATACAAGCATTTTTTTGAAAACGCAGCGCGTCAGCACTCGATGCGAGGTATAATATAATACCTACTCCACTCGGCTCAGTAAGCCCGGGATTTTCCTTGATCGCCTCTTGCTGCGTGTGAAGCTCCGCCAGTTCCATTATATCCATGTCGTCTATCTTTTATGTAACCTAACCTATAACATCTACAAAGGATTACTAATATAACGCTCTATATACAAATTAATACAAACACCATCGCGATTTCTCAGAAATGACGATCATGTACGTATAGGTAGATATATAATATAAACTTGACTTTCCGCTTGTGTAAATAGATGATTTTCCCCACGATATATAGGTATACTTTATTGCGTGACAAAAGTTATCTTTGAGGTATTTCCAGCCCTTAGATGAAGTCGCTCCAACAGTTTCATAGATATCAGGCAATTTACATTTAGGTACCAACAAGATTTTTATGTCCTAAACATGAATTCAGACAGATGTCTCGATACTTGCACAGGTCAGTTCAGTCATTAAGGAAACTGCACATACCAGCTCATTAAAAAACCGCAAAATAAAACGTGTCAAAACCACGTACCTAATTAAGT